>JAEAOA010000511.1:135000-317500 GCA_016746295.1 Potamilus streckersoni
TGAACCTTTTGCACGTAGCAGAAATTCTCTGTTTGATACATTCAAGTTGCAGAGGTTAAAAGCACTCTTTATGATTCTATAAATCGGCAACTCTTTTTTTATACTCCAATAAAATATCCGTTAAACCTTCTATAGAGTTTTTGCGAAGAGAGCACACATAAATTAGAGTTTCTTCTAAGTTTTATAAGAAAGTTATTTGTTGGCAATAAATGATATGTAAATTTTTAGTTTTAACCAGTTAAGTTAAGACATCTGATATTTACCGTTTAAGGCAAAGCAAATGCACATTCCGTTCATTTGCATTTTTAGTTTCAAATTCACTATCCCATTTTGCATTAGGGTGTCTGGTGATTATTGCAACTGAGTGGTTTGTAAATCTTTGTACAGTCTGGTTTATCCATTGCTATAAGTGAAATAGATGAGTACATACATGTTCATTACATATCAGAATCAATACTGACATTACATTTACTGTTGTAGATTGTTATGGCATTACAAGCTCCTGAACGTCAGGAAAATTTATATGGAATACAAAATTATTTTGAAACTTATTGTGATTGATCCTCGAACAATCTTCATTTACAAAGTCACTTTTTTGACGATTCATTTTTCAATCCAGTGTTTGTGCATTATCACACGAATTTCCTATAATGGTATTCGGATTTATCTATATTTTTTTCTGAAAGAATTCTTCTTTGTTTTGAACTGTAAATATTTTTTTAAAAAATTATACATTCATGAAAATTTATTAAAAACATCTTCAGGAAGTTATTAACTCTTTGAAGAAAACATGTTCTTAATAGAATGTTGGTTCTTATGTTTGGGAGAAGATTAAGTAAGTTACTTTTTTGTTCTTTCCCGCTAGCAATTAATACATTTTGATGTAGTATCCGAGTTACGATTGTACTCTAAAATATTTAGTATTACAATCTTTTCGACTTTGTTGGGTATCTTAGTTTTCCTGATACATATATAATATTTTTATCATGAGTGAAGTGTATGAATTTAAGGTAAAGAGGAAGTTGAAAATGACAACGAATATGGGTTTGGCTTGGTTTGGTGTGGTTTAGTTTCATTTTTCAGTACATGTTAGGCTGCACATGGCGGCCAGTATATACATAGTGAAAGAATACCCGAGAAGATCCCGTAAAATTTCTAGTAAGCTTTCTAACATATCCACGTTGGCTGAGCGGAGATTTGAACTTAAGCAGACAGAGGAGAGATGTGTTAGTAATTTGTAAAGGTGAACGCTTTGGACCACTTCGATACCATTGGCTCCGATATGAATAAGGAACAATATGGGCCAAAATAAAACAATGCGTATGATTTGATGGTGAAAAATTGAGAACAGTAAGAAAGACAGATAAGTGTAGTGAAGGAAACGTGATGAAAAGAGCAAAGCCAAAGGAAAGATCAGGAACGACGTGTGTGTATGTGATTCGGAATTTTAACGTAGCTTGAAACATTTGTTACTCATACAATTACGATGTCTGCAGTGTGGCAGTTTACAAGATCAACCACAATCTGCCGTGTTGGATCAGACACTTGCGCTGTAGATTTTAACAGGGGTTTTGTGGGAGGGTCTGGTGCCTAGCACTTGGGCATCATGACGCAGATATCTAACATGATTTCACACACAGTCACATTATCCTGATATCAGGCTGACCAATCCTAACACTAACCTCTTCATGCTGAGCTACAAGCGAGGCAGCCGTTAGTACCATTTGTATGTCTTTTGTAAGGCTCTGCTGGGGTTCGAACCCGCGAGCTCACGCATAAGAGGTGGACGCTCTAGCCGCTAGGCCATTGGAGCAGTCTTCAAAAAGAAAATAGAAACGAATAAAATTAAATATAACACAAAAATAATAAGAGAAATATTGTCAAACGTGATAGTTTTTCTGGAAAAGAAACAATAATGGAGGAAAAAAAAATTCTAAGTCAGCAGAAAACGTTTATACCTAACCAGCGGAAATGTTTTCGCTGTATGTGAATATTTCTTTCTAAGTAGGTAACATACTCACCGAATTCATTTAAGTCTAAGAAACCTTTTTGCTTTTTTATATTACCCTATTTGCAAACATTTTTTTATTCCACTATTCGGCATTTAGTATATAGACCGGGAGGATTGGTATTAGTTTTTTTTCTGCTTCTTCTAATAGTATTCACGTTGTTATGATTTTTAAGATCTTCAGGCCTTCTTTCTCTATATTTTTGCATTCAACCATTAGTGAGACTCTGATAAGAGAATCAAATATAGTAGCTTTCGTCTGCCAAAGATTGATTGATTGATTTAATTTTAACGGCACACCAGCACTTTTAGGCTATTTAGCGCCATACAGTAGGTCATATGTGTAAAAAGAAAGGTTCAATATTGACCAGCGATATAGTAAAAAATCCATAGTTGTTAAATATAAAATGGTAAATGTTGGTAACAGTTAAAGATGTTGATTCTCAATCAACGAGAAATGTAAATGATGTATCTTGATGAAAAGATGTAAATAATAGTTGGTATTTGCATTAGTTAAAAAATAGTTTGGGTAAGGTCATACAAGTTACAGTTTAAAATAAAGTTTTACTTCCTTTAGGAAATCTAAAATACTAGTGATTTGAATAGTACCAAAAAGTTCCGGCATGTCGTGTACATTATAGTATTTATAACGCGTAGGTTGCAGGTCGGAACACGTGGTCATAACGTGTTTAACAGTAAATGGTACATTGCAAGGAATGCACTCTGGTGGATCTTCACCTTTTAGTATGTGTGATTGGGTAATGTATGTATGGCCGATTCTGATTCTTGCAATAACAACCTCCTCCCTACGAATAGCTCTGTAGGAAGGAGTCCATTCTCCCAAGATTGGTTCGATGGCATGAAGTTTGTTATTGATTGCATCATCCCATGATACCTGCCACTTTTGACGTAGATACTTTTTGATACAAGGTTTAAAATCAGAATATGGTAATTTAAAATCCGATGGTTCTAAAGATAGGGCCATCTTAGCAGCCCGGTATGCTTCTTCGTTACCTCTAATACCAATATGGCTAGGTAGCCAACAGTATACTATATTGCATGAGGCACTAAGCTCAGAGTTTTTGACCAGAACATTCACCAATAATGGATTATTTAGTTTGATATTGTGTAGCGCCTGAAGCACTGATAATGAGTCACAGAAGATAATACTATTTAGAATGTGTTTAGATTCGATAAATGTCAGAGCAAGGTCTATTGCTCTGATTTCCGCTGAAAATATGGATGCATCATTTGGCAGACGCTCTTTGGTTATGTGTTTGCCACTGACGAAGGCTGCAGCAGCCTTATCACCAACCTTTGATCCATCAGTATAAAATTTAGCATAATGTGTAAAGTCATTGAGAAGATCATGCTAAGAGTTCAAGAATAGGATAGGGTTTGTCTCAGATTTTTTCCAATCGTGTAACGTAAAAATCACTTGGGGTTGCTTAATGAGCCAAGGTGGTGTTTTCGAGACAAATGTTTTCTGGATTGAAGATAGATTACATTTGATTTGGTCAAAGCAGGATGATATTCTAATACCAATTGAAGGTATAGCATTTGGTTTATTTACGTATAAAGCTTTGTAATTTGGATGAAAAAACGGCCGAAAAAGCAGGGTTTAGAGGGTTGGATCGTAACTTAAGAGCATAATGTTCAGAAAGCATTTCTCTGCGATGAGATAAAGGTGGTTCATTCGCTTCCGCGAGAAGGCTTTCACACGGAGATGTCTTAAATGCTCCTAGTGCAAGTCTTATTCCCTGATGATGAATTGGGTCAAGCATTTTCAAATATGACTTCCTAGCTGAACCATAAACAATGCATCCATAGTCTAAGATGGAACAGATAAATGTTCTATACAAATTAAGGAGGACTTTTTTTTATCAGCACCCAATCAGTGTGAGCAATTACTTTAAGCAAATTTAAAGCTTTTAAGCATTTACCTTTCAAATTCTTAATGTGTGGTATAAATGTCAGCCTTTTGTCAAATAGAATACCCAAGAATTTTGTTTCCTCAACAACTGGAATAAGTGTTCCATCCAGCGTAAGTTTAGGGTCATCATGATGTCTTCGCAACTGACAGAAATGCATGCATACTGTTTTTGATTTTGTAAATTTGAAACCGTTATTACTGGCCCAACTTTGAATCTTATTGATATTTTGCTGGAGTTGCCTCTCAATTGTATGCATGTGTTTTGATCGATAACAAATTAAAAAATCGTCAACATGTAATGAGCAATCAATACCGGGAGCTAAGCATTTGGTGATACTAATAATTTTGATGTTAAATAATGTCACAGATAAAATACTGCCCTGGGGCACACCCATCTCTTGCTGGTGCGCATCGGAGAGGGTAGAGCCCACTCGAACTTTGAATTCCCTGTCAGAGAAAAAATTTGAGATAAATGAGGGCAGACGGCCTTTGAGTCCCAGATCGTGCAGTTCATTTAGTATCCCGTACTTCCATGTTGTGTCATAGGCCTTTTCTAAATAAAAAAACCCGCTACTAAATGTTCTTTCTTGATAAAGGTATCACGAATGAATGTTTCTAGTCTAACCAAATGATCATTAGTACTACGTCCTTATCGAAAGCCACTTTTAAAAGGAGATATTAAATTGTTAGTTTCCAAGTACCAGAGAAGTCGAGAATTGATCATTCGTTCCATTGTTTTGCACACACAGCTTGTCAGTGCAATTGGTCGATAGCTGTTGGGGTCTTCGCTATCTTTACCGGGTTTGGGAACTGGTATTACAGTTGCTTCTTTCCAGTTGTTTGGTATATTGCCAATAAGCCTTAAATCATTGAAGAGTTTCAAAAGAGTTGTTAATGATGATTCTGGAAGGTGTAAGCGTCACTCTTCAGCGAGTGATTACATTTTGCTCTATTTACTTACCACCAAACGCTAGCCTAGTTCCAAACGAATTTGATACACTTGTTCAACAACTTCCTGCACCAATTGTTTTACTCGGGGATTTTAATGCCCATTATATTTTCTGGGGATCAAATCAAATCAGAGGTCACAAAATTGAAGACTTTATTTCTAGACACGATCTGTGTCTCTATAATACCAAAACAACTACATATCCCTCAGAATCGTTATTTTAATATCAAAATGAAGATTTTACAGACCAACTGAATTATATACCCTAGGATGGTGTACGATGCATCCGGGCAGCTATCACAATGCAGGTATGATTTTCCAACCGAGAGGTATCGAAAACTGTATAGACTTAAGACATGTATAAGTCATGTATGTATGTATGTATGTATGTATGTATGTATGTATGTATGTATGTATGTATGTATGTATGTATGTATGTATGTATGTATGTATGTATGTATGTATGTATGTATGTATGTATGTATGTATGTATGTATGTATGTATGTATGTATGTATGTATGTATGTATGTATGTATGCATGCATGCATGCATGCATGCATGCATGCATGCATGCATGCATGCATGCATGCATGCATGCATGCATGCATGCATGCATGCATGTATGTATGTATGTATGTATGTATGTATGTATGTATGTATGTATGCATGCATGCATGCATGCATGTATGTATGTATGTATTTGCAAAACGAAAATCGCAAATAAAATGAAAAAGAATTGGGTTATTTAATTCACCGGTTTATGGTTTAAGTATATACATATTCATAGGACAAAGATTGCAAATATTGCTTGGTTTTAAGATACTGCGTACAACTTTAAACTCCACTCTTATAAGGTAATGAAAATAAGAAGGAAAGGAGAGAATGAACATCTAATTTTACATTCATGTTACGTATATTTATTTAAATTGATTGTGTGTAGGTTTTAAGTTTTATTTCATTTTTGTTTCATTGTAATTTATTTCACTCTTTTTCTTTGTTACTGAGTACGAGCTCTTGTCACGTAACAAAGAAACGTGGTAGCTCATCCTTGGCTTATGAATTTTGGTTAAATATTTCAGAAATATGTTTTTAAAATTTAAAGTCCACTAGTTTCTAAATCCCAAGTATTCTTTTACATTTTTATTTGAAATCTTAAGTGAAAACAACAGGTTTTCATTTAGATTGTCATCAAAAGTTGAAATGTTTCTTTATAATCCAACTGAGCAGCAGTTTGATGGTCTTAAAAAAGATGAGTTGCTTGAACTTGCCAGAAAGTACGATCTTTCTGAAGCAAAATCTTTATTAACGAAACGAGAAATTAAAAATATTTTGATCCAATATGGGCGAGTAAAGGTGTTTTTGATAAAAGTGTTTTGGCATCAGTTAGTAAGTTTATGACAGGCGCTGATGTTAAAGCAATGGAAATAAAAATGAAATGTAAAATGGAAGTAGAGTTAAGGAGTCTTGAGTTTCAGGAAAAAGATAAAAAAATGCAGTTGCAAAAGAAGCAATTGCAATTACTATTTGAAAAAGAGGAGAAAGAAAAAGAGAGACTGGAGAGGGAGAAAAAGAAAGAGACAGAAGAAGGGGAAAGATAAACAATTGCAATGTGAAAAAGAGGAGAGAGACAGAAAGACGCAATTACAAAAAGAGAAGGATGAAAGGAAATTTCAAGTTAGAATGAAAAATTAGAGCTGGCAAGTGGCACGCACGATTCCACTGCACAAAGATTCAAACTTTGACATCACAAAAAATATCAGGCTAGTTCCCCCTTTTAGTGAAAAGGATGTAGACAAATCTGTTATCTGTTTTGAAAAAGTTACTGAAAATTTGAAATTGCCACGGGTGCATTGGATTCAATTCAATTCAATTCAATATGTACTTTTCTGCAAAGTCCAAAATATGTATGCATCCTTGTCAGTATAACAGTGTTTGGATTATGATTTAGTTAAGGAGTGCATATTATGGGGTCATGCGTTGGTCCCCAAGGCCTATCGATAAAAATTCAGAAACTATTAAAAAGAAGCTGCTGTCGAATTTGCTAGAGAAAAAGAACAGTTATTAAAGAGATGGTTTTTAGGCAATAAAGTTGAAACATGATTATCAAAGTCTTAAACAACTAGTGTTACTTGAAGAATTTAAAAACTGTGTTCCTAATGATATGAAGGGTACAAGAATGAAACTTTGGAAAATTCTGCTCTTGCTGCTGAAGAGTACTCCTTAACTCATAAGGTTCCTGTTATAAACAAAACATTCACTCAGAAGACTACTGTTAAGAAGGTATTTCAGCCTTATATGACTCTCAATAAAAAATCAATCTGGCACAAATTCTAAAAATCAAGCCTTTGAGAGACATGAATCAAACTCCTTGTCTCTGCATACGTGTACCTATTGCAAGAAAAGGACACGTCATTTCTTTTTGCTTCAAATTAAAATATAATCCTCAGAATCCAGATAGACCTATCCCAAATTGTCTTGTTGCTAAGAGGTCTTGGTCACGGTCATGTATTGAAAACAATACATTTGTTGGGTCTAATAAACCCCAGCCTGAGTTTATTTATTATGAACAATTATGAACCATTCATGTCGAATTGTTCTATATCACTCTTGGGTGAGTCGGCCAATTCTATCCTTATACAATTTTAAGGGATACAGGAGCTTCTCAGAGTCTTTTAGTGTCAGGTGTTTTGCCTTCTTCTGAGAAATCCTTTTCTAATGAAAGTGTTTTCATTCAGGGAATAGAGTGCGGATTTGTTAATGTTCCTCTCCATTCTGTAACTTTGTCATCAGACTTAGTTTCAGGACATGTGACAGTCGGTTTAGTGGAGACAAGGTTGTGGTTAATCCACTTGTAACTGACAAACCTTCTTCAAATCAGAAATTTGATCCAATTGAAACAGAAAACCCTGAGTTATACACAGCTTGTGCAGCTGACACGTGTATTGGTCAGGCTTTTGATGAGGTCACTTTCACTTCTAATTTGGATCTATCGGGTGGTATTGATCACAGTAATCCTCTTTTAAATACTCATTCTCTTTTATCTAATCAGAGGGATCAACGACATTAATTTGTCGAACAGGAAAAAGATCATGAGATCTGTTTGTTTCAGAGGGCCGTTAGTAAATCTGAAGCATCTGATGTACCTATCTGTTACTTCATCAAAAATGGATTTTGTGTGAGAAAATAAAGACCTCCCGATGTACCTACTAATGACGAGGGTCAGCGAATTATCAGATTGCAGTTCCAAAATCTTACAGAAGGAAATACTTAGTTTGGCCCATGAAACTCCTCTGGCTGCTCATTTAGGGATAAATAAAACTTACAAAAATCTTGACTCACTTTTATTGGCAAAAATCAAAAGTGATATTTGCAAATTTTGTAGATCTTGCCATACTTATCAAATGGTAGGAAAACCCAATCAGAAGATTCCTAAGGCTCATCTACAACCAATTCATGCATAGGACGAACCATGTAGCAGAAGTATGGTAGATTGTGTTGGTCCCTTAACCAAGATCAAGACAGGCAACCGATATTTGTTCACCATTATGTGTGCGTCAATAAAATTCCCAGAGGCAATTCCTTTGAGGAATTCTATAGTAAAAGTTTTAATAAAGTTTTTTTTTTTAAAAAAAACTCAATTTGGCCTTTTTATATTTGTTTAATCAGGTCAAAGGTCAAATTTTATGTCCGGACTTTTCCAGTTTGTTATGCTTGAGTTTGGCGATTCACATTTAAAGTAAAAACTGAAACTATGGTTTCACAAAATTTTATTTGTGAGAATATTTGAGTCTTGTAATAGAGTTCATTCTCTCTTGCTCATTCTTCAAAATTTTCTTCGTTAGAATTTACGGCTCTTACAAAGTAAAGAAGAAAATGAATGAGTTAAATTATAATTATAGTACCCAGGTCTAAATATATTAATGGAATACATGTATGTTGAAATATCCAAATTAATTATTATAATTAATTTATAATAATTATAATTGTGGTACCTGTCCCACAAACTGAGGATTTATGTGAAGAAATTCAATTGGATACCGTTAACCTTAGAGCAACAAATCTTCGGAATTCGGAAATTATAAAAGATCATTAGCTTTTACAGAAGCTTTTACATCTGCATCAAGAATAAATAAATGAACATAAGGAGTTATTATTCATATATGAGCACTTATTTCCGGATATTCCTATAAGGACACACAAAATGTTTCATGACATTGCAATTATGATTCAAAACCAGTAAAACAGCACCCATACAGGATGAACCCTCCCAAACTGGAATATTTGTAAAAGGAAATTCAGTGTTTGTTGGAGAACGATTTCATAGAGCACACTAAAAGTGATTGGAGTTAACCATGAATTCTTATTTCGAAACCGGATAAACTTTCCGTATGTGCACTGATTATAGGAAGGTGAACAGCGTGACAAAAATAGATTCATTGATTGCATTGATAAAATAGGAAATGTCAAGTACGTCGCCAAATTTGACCTTCTTAAAGGATTTTGGCAAATTCCACTTACGGAAAGAGCGAAAGAAATTTCGGCCAGTGTGACTCCAGATGATCTCTACCAGCATAAAGAAATGCCGTTTTGGGATGAAAGGTTCTCCAAGTACGTTTCAGCGCTTGATGTTTACTTCTGGTATACATAATTGTGATGTTTATATTGATGATGTCATTATCTGCAACGACACCTGGAAAGGAAATCTAGTCACGATTCAGTAGTTCTTTGAAAGATTCACTGATGATAATTTGACAGTTTATCTAAATGTGAGTTCTGCCGTGCCTGTGTAACTTTCCTAGGACATATTGTGGGACATGGTCAAGTTAAACCTATTCATGCAGAGGTAAAAGCTATCGTTGATTTTGATGTGTCTGTCAGTTAAGAGCAATTAATGCGATTTTTGGTTATGGCCTGATACTATCGAAAGTTTTGTTCAATTTTTTCCAATATTGCTGAACCTCCGACAAATTTGATAAGAAAGAGAAATAAGTTTCTTTAGACCGAAAAATGTCAGGAAAATTTCGACAGGCTAACATCAATACTCATGAGTGCTCCGGTTCTAATATCTCCAAATTTCAATCAATTTTTTAAATTGTCTGTGGATGCAAGCAATATTGTGGTTGGAGCAGTATTAATTCAGGAAGACTGTAATAGTATTGATCACCAGTATGCTTTTTCTCCAAGAAATTAAAATAGGCACTAAAGAAATTACTCAACAATCGAGAAGGAATGTTTAGCTTTAAGTTTGGCATTACATCATTTTCAAATTTACATTAGCTTGGTTCCTTCTAGGGTTGTTGTGTATAGTGATCACAACCCCCTTACTTTCACCAACAAGTAGAAAAATAAAAATCAAAGATTATTAAGGTGGATTTTGGTTTTGCAAGAGTATAATCTAAACATCACGCACATCAAGGGGAAAGACAATTAGATTGCAGATGCACTTTTCCGTGTATAGAAATATTTTTTCGTATACAATTTATATAATCCATAAGAATATTATTATGTGATATTCTTTATCGCATGTATAATTTACAGATATTATAGAGAAAGCGTTATTATATAAATCTTTCTTTTTTCGTTATAAGGGAAGTGTTACGTATATGTAATTAAATTGCTTGTGTGTAAGTTTTAAAATTCTTTTTTATTTCATTTTTCTTTCATTGCAGTTTATTACAATTAAAATTGTGTCGGATTAGAGATTTATTTTTCTAGTAATGATATAAATATTGTTTACTTAAGACGAAGATGAATTACGTGAGAATTATCATTTAGTCCGTCTTACCCTGGTAACAGTGTCAACAGGAAGTTAAAATGATTGGTCAGCGTCAGGGACATACTTTTTTGCGTGATCATTATGTGTAAACAACCTTTATATGATTGGTTCTTGAGTGGGGACAAACTAGCCCACGTGCAGAAGTTAGCGTAGTAAGAGACCACATGACCAATCTCGCAAGACTTGAAATGAAGTTTTGGGGTTTTAAATACGCATTCCTAATAATTTGTAGGTCGAGTCGTTCAACACCTTGAAGGAACAAGGTGTATGTTTTTAATTTGTTGCCAAGATTGTCTGTTCTACGTCTGATTCTTGGAATTGATAATTTATTCCCCTGGAAACTCAAATTTTGTTTAAAAAATAAAAATTCTGAAAGATTTTCAAGGAAATTTATTCTGGAATTATTCGTTAACAAAGACTATGATTCAAGTAAGGAGTTGTGTTGATATTCATACAATGGACCACATCTGACGTTATCGTCTTCCATATTCGTTCGTTGTCGGGACTCAAGCCTGGATTATTTAGTGATAGGACTTGTGTTTTCATTCTTAGGATCAAATTTTGGATTATATTCATAAAGTGTAAGTCCTATTTACCAATTTTTACATTGTTGTCTAGGGAAACAAATTATTTTGTTAAAATATACAAAGCTTGTTGGCTCTCACTATCTTTCTTACTGAGTACGAGGTCTTGTCACGTAACAATTCACTATAAACTAATTTAACTATGTATATATTGCTATCTTATCACTAGAAGCTGACAACTGAAATCACTTATGCATGTATCATTTGTTCCATAAATATGTTTAATTAAATTTGCATGCAGGCTAGTAAATACCAGACAGTATATATAGGAAATATCAAAATCAATATATCTGCTAGCACACGTTCTTTATTCTTGCAAAAATTAAGATAACTTTAAGAATTGGGAAAGATCCAATAATTTCCAAACCCAAAACAGTTAATCACATTTTGTAATGTGTGTAACCAAATTATTACTTGGTTTGATTCATGTTGAATAAATACCTATCTCTGTTCAGAAGAGATATAATGTTTTTAGACTTATTAATTCTAAAAAAAGCCTTAACTAACTTAACTCTCCGGAAGTATTTAGAGAGAATTATTCCGATTTCCCTTTATGTCGCGACATTGGAAGTAGATATTTTATATTTAAAAAATATGGTGAAAAACTTCATTGAACTTTTGTAATGGTGTCGGCCTAGTGCGAATTCAACAGCGCTGCTGCATAATTAAATCAGAAAAACATATACACGAACATGTTTCAGGCATTCATTATACATTAAGCAACAAATTGTTTCTCAAATTGAAAATAGACATATTCATTGTTTTGAACTGTACCAGCCAATCCTTAACTAGTTTTAGACCAGTTTCCAATCAAAGAAACAGCAAGACCACTTAATTAAAACTTTCAACCACCTCAGTATTATTTACGCATATATTCCATGCTTTGTTGTGTTTCAATGAGCCACTGTTTATAAGTGCCATGTATTTTGTTTTATTAAGATTCATATTCAAATTATACTTACACTATATATGCAAAATATTCCACGAACTTTTTAAACATTTATTTTTCTCAAATTAAAATAAATCTTCAACAAACAGTACCAAATGAAGACAACTCGTCTTGCAGAACAAATATATCTTTCCTAGATTATACCGCTATTGCCAGATTTTCAATAAATAACGAAAATAATATGGATGACAAAACAAATCAAGCCTACTACACACCTTTAAAGGCATTACCAGTCCCTTATTGCGAAACAAATGTCTTGCATGTTTTAATAACGTTATATTTGTATACTGTACATTTCGGTCACACAATTTAAACAATGGTCATTTCTATTATTGGTATATAACTTATAAAATGTAAATATAAGTGCTATTTTACCTGGACCTATATGTGTAAAGAAATGTCCACTATCTAGTCTAAGCAAATCCACTCCGTTCTTGAAATACTCGTTCAAACGATAAACAATTCCACGTAGTTTCAAAGTTGTGAATTTTTTTTTCGATTTTGTAATAACATTTTCTTTGTTTTGTTATTTTAGTTCTTCAAGATTGTTTCTTGATTCAATAGATCGTTTTCATATCAACCTCAAATCATATTTTTTTGTATTCTCATTTGAAAATATATGCTCTTATTATGAAACTTATTGTCATAATGACACAATTGCACAGAATAAGCACTTTTAACAGAAGAAACAGTTTTATTTTCTTGAAGATATTTAACATTTTAATTGAATTAGTAGTTTAAAACATGAATATCTGACTGACGTGATACTTTCATTTTGTAATTGAATTTGTCCTTAATTACACATTTATTATAATTATATTTCCTCATCTAATACTGGCAGCGTTTCTATCAGCGTTTCCCAGTAAATTTCATAATGATGTATATCTTTATAACCTTTATAGATATCCATGCGTTAGCTATACAACTATGTTTTATCTAACTTGGTTCAATAATCAGTAAACAAATACCATTTATTTTTTCTCTATAAGACCTTGAAAACGATTTTCCAAAACAAAAAATATATGCAAACTATTTTACATGTATAATACCAGGAACATAAAAATAAACATTCACTTACAGTTGTCGAATGCATCACTGTTATTTTCTGTATATTGAATAAATGCAGCATCATATTGCTGATTCCATTTGTACCGGATCTGAGAGCAATTAAGATACTCATAATGAGAATCAAAGGCATTACATTTTAAAGCAAACACTAATGGTGAATGATTAAATTAGTTGCAATATTATTTAAATATAAATCTGAATGTACTATCAATCAGATATAGTATATAATGAACAATTAAATTATTTTATGTAATAATCTGGCGACATAGTACATAGCTGTGAATTATTATTTTAATCATTGTGATGTACAGACACATCGATAGCACATTTGTACAATACAGACAAGGTATATACTTAAATTGTATGTCTTCCAGCAGAGTAATTAACGTTTCAAATGCATCATTTATTACAGGTTCATTTATCTTTTAAATAGAGACTAACTGGGAATTATTATTAAGTAAGTCACTATGTTATCAGGCTGTCAATATTTGTTGAGACTCTTAATATTTATTAGCATATATTTCGTCATGCAAGTAGACACAAATCATTATGGAAGGGATGTCATGTCTTTAAACATTTCAGCTGGTGCTAACGGAACCACCAATGTGCTTTTCAACAACTCCTGAGACTAGTATTGCATCAACATTATCATCAACTACAAGAACCACTACAACGTCAATAACCACAACCACAGTTCAAGGTAAATTAGTAATTAAGTGACCATCAGGCTATAAATACGGCATCAATATATTCGATACTTTTCAACATAAATATTGAGAAACTTATGCACAGAAAAGTAGTTTCATCTTCTGTTATGGAGTCAAAACCAAACTTTGATAGCTTAAAAAAGTCATTAGCATTCCAATTGTTTGTATAAGCAATGTTTGCAGTATTTCAGCAAATTATTTATAAATATACGTAGGATTTTAATGTTACAACACAATAGCCTATAACATTCGTTTAGGAATATCTAAAAACCTGATCTAGATTAACATATTTACTCCTTTGTGTACGTGAATAATAATTCTGTTAATAAACTCACACATATAGAGAATAATGAATCTATTATTAGCTGTTTACATAAATGAAATAAAAAATAAAAGTCAATCAGGTCAGGCAAAATGAACTCATGTTTGGATAAGGTCAAGTCCAGCAAAAATTTAACATGACAATAGCATGTATTGAAATAAAAACGTTAGAGATAACAAACAACAATTAAATTAAATATACATAACACCTGTTACTAGAGCTGTGAAAAAAAATACTCTTGAGAATGATTTTGATTATGAGATCATTCCTTTAGCTGACACATTTATTAGTCAATCTTTTGCTGAGGTCACTTTTGCTCCTGGTTTCGATCAATCAAACGGTAATGATCACAGTGATTGTCATTTTTCTACTCATTCTCTTTATTCTAGTCAGGGAGTCAAGCATTTCTTGTCGAATAGGAGCAATGTCATGATATATCCTGTTTGTTGCAAACAGTTATTCGCGAAACTTAAGTTACACTGGTAGCAAAAATTTTCTTTATTGTGAAAAGTTTAGTTCTATGAGAAAATGGAGATCACCTTAGGAGATCAGTGGTCAGTGAGCCATCAATATATTGTTACAAAGTTGTATAGACAAGAAATTCTTAGTTTAGGCAAAAAATGCTATTGGCTGGAAATTTAGGGCTCAGAATGACTTATATTAAGATTTTGAATCACTTTAACTTGCTAAAATAAAGTGATGCTTATAAATTTTGAAATTGTCACATTTGTCAAATGGTAAGAAAACAACAAGATACCTAAGGATCAGCTGCAACCTCTTCATGCATTTGATAAAACATTTAGTAGAATGATGATAGACTGTGTTGTTCTTTTGCTAAGACCAAATCAGGCGACCAATACATGTGACCATAATGCGTGCGTCGACACCATTTCCTGAGTCAATTCTTTTGAGGGATTTTAAAACTAGAATCTTAGTTAAAGCTTAGATAAAGTATTTGCACACGTTTTGGCCTTCCCAAATCTGTCAGATATGATTAAGAATCAAATTTCACGTCCGAAATTTTCCAACAAGAAATCGCTGAAGGACAATGGCCCTCAGTTTGAAACACATACGTAGGCAAATGGTAATCTTTACACAATGATACGCACGAAACATATTATAGAACTGCAGGCATTAATATTTCAAAATAGCTAACTTCCTACTATGACTCTCTGAAGATATAAAGATAGCACCAATCTCAATCAAATGCTATCATGCAATGATCATTACCAATTTCATTGAGAATGGTATATAACTAACATTATCATTGCGGTTAGATGGAGCTCCTTGTCGACCTATCCATCTTTATCTCTCAGATATGTGATCCTTAAAAGCGTGAACGCAGTCTAGTGGGACCAATAACTGGCGCAGTAGGTTAATCTCCCTACATGTTCGACAGCTTCACAAAGACGCTATTCATCACGTCCCCTGGATTAACGGGAAAATATGTCCCTTTCGAAAGATAATATAAATTCTCTTGTCGTTTTATCTATAAACCGTCTCACATACGTTATGGGACCAGAGAGAGAGAGAGAGAGAGAGAGAGAGAGAGAGAGAGAGAGAGAGAGAGAGAGAGAGAGAGAGAGAGAGAGAGAGAGAGAGAGAGAGAGAGAGACCCTCTGGAGTAGGAGAATGTATCTCCTCCACCATTGACCTATTCTCCTGTGGTATTATGACCATGTAACGTATGTGAAGAAGAAACCATTTTTGTCTGGCGAAATATGTTTTTTATATTTCAAATACTACTTATCCGATTATAATACATATACACTCTCCTCACTTCGCTGTATTTACATCTATATAGAAGCATGACTTCTGCTCAATTAGTAATTGATATATTCACAAAATTTGACACCAATCACTGTATTAAGGGAAGATCAATCTAACTGATTTGTGCAGAAAACATTTAACGTCTTAGCCTTACAGTTTTATCCTGGGGGAAAACTCCGTTTGTGAGGAAGTAGTCATTCTCCTTAAGTATTATACTCGGGCAAGTAATATTGCACAACGACTTTATTGTAAAACTATACAAACAATGTCGTCAATTCAATATCAAAGCAATTAATACAACAAAAATATTAAGTTTTACTAAATGAGTGGAGATAAACAAGTCTCACTTTAAAGTTTAGATTTGTCTTGAGATTCTTATATTGTTTGGATTCGTGGATATCATATGCTTACAAGATTTGTTTAGACTTTTGTATAATTATTTATCGTAACTGCATTAAAGATTGGGACTATAAATATATAATTATCGCCAATGCATACTACATTTTATTTTTTTTAAAATTTTGTATTCCAAAGTTACCAGTACTTTACGCTGTTCCAATGCGACAGCTGTAAATAGCTCGTCACTAATAGCATACTGGCAAGATGATGGAGGCAATGCAACGGATTTCCGAATTCATGTTGAGGGACTAAACAAAGAGTTCAACATTTCCAAATACTCCACATGCTCTATCTCTAACGAGTGTAATATTGTCATCACGGGTCTGTCTCCAGGCACAAACTACAGTATCAAAGTCATTGCCCTAGCAAGTGGTACAGAGAATGGAGAGTCCTGTTCTTTAAGTGGAATTACAAGTAAGTCCGCTCGTAAAGTTCCTTGTCACTTCGGTTATAGAATAAGGTGATAAAGATGATGCTTATGTTTACAGCGCATAGGATTGAACATTTATTGAGATATGCTTTGTTGTTTATAAACGAGGTTATAATTTAAAAGAAAGGATAAATATGTAAATCACTGACCTCGTTCATATTAAGGTGAAAGGTCTGCAAACAATATTTTCAATCATATTTGCATTTTAAAATGCTATTTTTCAAACCTTGTTACATATAATCTTGCTATAATTTACTTAAAAATTTAAAATAATTTTTCAAAGCATGTCCTAATTAGGTACTCCAGTTTGTTGTAATTCTGAAGCATTATGCCATTGACTTAAATAAAGACAAGGGAAAGGTATTACGGGAAATAACAACGCCTGAGCTAAAATTAGAAGAGACAATAACATATTCCGTTCGAAAAAAGACAAATTTCGTTTTTGATAGTTTTTCTGATTAAATTTTGAAATGTCCAACAGTTCTTTCTCATGGAGAAACAAAATAAATCCTGCATGAAAAACTGATTGAAGAATGATTTGGGAAATGTTACACATTTACAAATACATACAAAACAATTTTGTCTAAATATATTACCGCATGCTTCTTCTCTTCCAATTGTTATGGGCACTTCACTACAGAGCCAATACATGCGTCTCAATGCAACTTCAGCTTATTATCCTCCGCTCACGTGAATATCATGAATTTTTCTACGGTATAGGTGGGAGAATAAATAGCTTCAACTCAGTAATTGTGTTAGCCTTATAATGCTTTCAGGTAATAAGAATTAAAATTTTGCTTTTAAAAACGTCCAATTAGAACAATTATTCAGAATAGAAAGGTCATTTATGTACTGGTTATCACAAAAATATATAGATATAATATCTAATAGAGAACTCTAATCTTCCACTAATTTCTCTATTTATGTTTCTGAAATTGTCTAATTAAATATAATTTGAATGGATGTTGACGTAGATGTATTTTTGCATGCCATCTACCCTTGCTCTGTTGGCTTTATTGCTTGCAATAAAATCGATCATCCAACATTCCGAAAGTAGTAATTTGCAGGAGTATATTTAAATCAGAACGTCACGTAAATCATTGTAATATATATATATATATATATATATATATATATATATATATATATATATATATATATATATATATATATATATATATATATATATATATATATATATATATATATAACAAAATTGAGTTATGGCCAATGCTATCCTATACTTGCGTAATATTCTTTTAATCACCAAGACCTCTCAAAGTGCCAATACGACAGAGTTGGGGGCCCCGAGTGGCCGAGTGGTCTAAAGCGCTGACCGTTACGGATCACTGCCATCTCACCTCTGTCTGCGTGAGTTCGAGTCCATACTCGGCTAACGTGGGTAAGTGAGAAAGCCTGCCAGTAGCTTCTCGTGGGTCGGTGGTTCTTCCCTGTGTTTTCCAGGGTTCTTCCTCCACCATTAATACTGGCCGCCATGTATAGCCTATCTTGTGCTGAAAAATGGCGTTAAACTCAAATCAAATCAAACGACAGAGTTGATAGCGCTCAGCAACTAGTGTGCACAAGAATGCTGGGAAGGCAGAGTAGACGCAATGGATGTGTGAACTGGTGTTCGTGACAAAACCTAGAGATGTATTTATCGAACAAGATCATATGCTATGGTTTTAATAGCATACAAGAATGTCATACTCAAGGCACTGAAAACAGCAACGAGAATATGTTCTGTTAGATAAGAGGAAATTAACCCAAGTCGCACATTAGATTATATGTTAGTCTTGTTTTTGTCTTATAATTCGGTGGTGTGAACAATTTGTTTAAATGTTTCTTTGTCGTTGACCCGAGTACGATTTTGACAATCATGATCATTTAATCAATTTATTTAATTTTTCGTGTCTCATTTTAATGTTTTCTTCTTATTTTAAAGTGCCAATTACACCACACTGTTTGAATGTGACAGGTGTAAATAGCTCGTCAATTAAAGCATACTGGCAAGATGGAGGCAATACAACGGATTTCCGAGTTCATGTAGAGGGAAGAAATATCAATTACATTATTTCCAAATACGACACATGCCTGAATGACTCGAATGAGTGTATTCTTGTCATCGCGGATCTGTCTCCAGGCACAAACTACAGCGTCCAAATCTTTGCCCTAGCGTATGGTACAGAGAATGAAGATTCATGTCTCTTCAGTGGAATCTCAAGTAAGTGTTCCATTTATGTTCGTCTTCCGTCTGGTTGTAATATAAAGTTATAGAGACGATGCCCACGTTTCTGTCTCATAGGGGCGAACGTATCTTAAACTATGCTTTATTGTTTATAAATTGGTCTAGAATCTGAAAGAAATAATAATTATGCAAAACAATGACATCACAGCTAAGATGGGTGAAACTTCTGCAAGCAAAACCTTTCAAACATATCGGCATTCGAAGAGGCCATCACCAACACTTTTAATATAGACCATCGCGTCCATTGCAGAAAATTTTATAATACGTTCTGTAATCAATTATTAGGCATTTCATTTTGTTGAATGTTTGAAGTATTATTTTATTTATTGCTTTCCATTATAGGGCGCTACGATAATCTTGGTTTGCAGTAATTCCAATTATAAAATAAATCGATGAGAGAATATCGCATTTTCTTTAGATAATCTGCGGAACATTTGGATGAATTTCTTTTTGATTGAATCTATAGAGTTTCCTTGTGGAAGCACAACATAATTGCTAGATAAAAGTCATCTGAAAAAAAGACTTATTTGGAAAGTACTTCATATCTGAAAACGCACAAAGAAAAGGGAATTTCTCTCAAAAAGACATATCGAATACTTCTGCATAATTCTTCTCTAGTAATTAATATGTGCGTTTTATCACAGAACCAAGCCTTGTGTCTCAATGTAGCATCAGCATGTTTGTTAATCGCAAACGTGTATTATATGATTATTTCCAGAGAATAGGTGGGTGAACAATTAGGTTCGATCCGATAATTATATTAGCCTTAGACTATTTTCTGTTTAAAAGAACTAATATGTCGCTCTTCAGATACGTCCAATGAAACAATTAACTTAACAGGAACACTAAAGTCATTTATGTACTTCTCTTAGATCTTGAATCGAAGTGAAACATACACACACACACACTCACACACACACACACACACACACACACACACACACATTCACACACACACACACACACATTCACACACACACACACACACACATATATATATATATATATATATATATATATATATATATATATATATATATATATATATATATATATATATATATATGTCTTTGTAGCCGACACAGTTTCTTTTCAAACTTTTTCTAAATCTTAGTATCCTTTAATTATTACTAAAATAATAAAATATCCGGTATAGAATCAAATATTGTGGATATAATCTGCGTTACATAAATGTACCAAAAAGTAATAGATGTCCCTTTGGCTAGAAGACTTTTAGTGAATTATAAACATTTTTCAGTATTCGCGACAAGTTTATGCTGGCTGGTTTTGACAATGTATCTATAGGTTTAACTCATGTGGAGACAGCCATGTAGAGTTTTACAAACACAACGTTTTTGTGTTTATTTGCTTGTTTTGTATGTTTTGTATTTGCCTTTGAAAAAGACTCATTAAGAGTCGAAAGCGTTCAGGCTAGTTAGTTGCTAGTTTTGCACTGTTTGTCGTCAGTTTATTGCATATATATATATATATATATATATATATATATATATATATATATATATATATATATATATATATATATATATATATATATATAAATATATATTCCAAATGTAGGATCATGTGTGTCAGGAATTAATTAATAGAAACGCAATAGAACTAGTGTTTAAATAGCCTGAGCGCTTTGAAAGGCAAACACAATACATAGACAAGACAAACAAATAAAGCGGAAAAACTGTTTTGTTTGCCAAATGTTATATCTCTGTTTCTACCGGAATTAATCCTTTAAATATATTATGTTTCACCTAATTTATTTCAGCTTGTTGTGAAAGCTGGAAAATAGATTTTATTGACATTTTATCGATAAACCTAATTTAACTTTTATAAGCAACCCAAAACGCTATGCAAGCAAACCGGAATGGTCTACTAAAATATGGGGAGAAGTAAAAGGCTGATAGGATACCATTGCAGCCGACACATTTTCTTTTCAATAATCCTTTAAATTTGCATTACAGCCTGAAATTACTACTATAGCAATGAAATACCCGGGATATAATTTGCGCTTACAGAACCTTACATAAACAATGTTGTTTGGCTTTATCGAACGACAGGTCAATTAAAATGTGTTTCCAGAATCTGCAACACGTTGAAATGAACTAGTTGAAATATGATAGACTTAAAGGTTTAATTCCTGTAGAAACAGCCATCTACTTTTGTGTTTGCCTTGGAAAAAATTCATTAAAAGTCGAAAGCGCATATCATGCATCTTAGGTACAATTTTTGCACTGTTTGTTGTCAGTATATATATATATATATATATATATATATATATATATATATATATATATATATATATATATATATATATATATATATATATATATATATAGGTTTTATCTGATAATTTGCTGAAATAGTTTACAATAAATGTAATACATAGATGTTTGCTTGTATAAACGTTATAGCTTGCAATATGGAAAGCTTCATCCATCACTTGACGTGTAATAATATGCAGGCGTATGCTTAATTCATTATGTCACGGTAATTATTCTGATGTAAGTTAAAAAAAAACGGATTTATTACCAATGACATACGATGATTGGGTAGTCTTTTCTGCTTTAATTGTTGAGACCTCCAAAACGTGGAAACACGACGACGTCGATAGTCCTAAACAACTCCCGGAGTACAAGAATCCTGGGAAGGCAGATTAGACATAATGGTTCTTTGAACTCGTATAGGAGACAAAACTAGATATAGATTCAGCAAGCAAGACCGTATGATATATCAGTGAGATGTAATCAGATGTATCATTCAGGTATTAAATTCAACATCCATATCTAATGATTATCATATGGTACAGAGTAAACTATGTTCTATTAATTGCGTTGGATAAAAAAGTCTCATTTTAGGGCATTGCTTTGTCTCCTTTTGTATTCTTATGCTTTGTGTTAATATGATGTCTGATTGTGGAGTTTGTTCATAGCTTCTTTTCTCGAATCTTAGAAAGCGCTTGATGCTGATTAGAATCATAAAAAACATTGTTTGCTATTTGATACCTCATTTTAACACTTTCTTTGTTATTTCAAAGTGCCAGTTACACCACACTGTTTGAATGTGACAGCTATAAATAGTTCGTCAATTAAAGCATACTGGCAAGATGGAGGCAATGCAACGGATTTCCGAGTTCATGTAGACGGACTCAACAAAAGTTTCAATATTTCCAAATACGCCTCATGCCCAAACTTCACGAACGAGTGTAATCTTGTCATCACGGATCTGTCTCCAGGCACAAACTACAGTGTCAAAGTCATTGCCCTAGCATTTGGTACAGAAAATGAAGAGTCATGTCCTTTAAGTGGAAATACAAGTAAGTCTATCCATTATGTTTGTTGTCAGTCTTTGTGTACTTTAAACTATAATTTTCTATTGATTTGTCTGGAAATATGCTGCAATTGTTTAAATGAAATCAAACACACATAGATGCATGCTTGTCGGCATCTATCCTGTGTTTGACTTCCTCGCTTGCAAAATACATCGTTATATTTTTCACATGGATGGGAATTATTCGAAGGCGTATACTTAAATTACTATGCCCCGTGAATCATATTCGTATATGTTTAAAGACACGAAGATATACCCAATATTATGTATAAATTGTTTAATCTTTATACAATTGCGGAGAGTTTGGAAACGATTTAATACGACAGAGTTGGTAACCAATGAACGGCTGAGTGCAATAATAGTGGCAAGGCAGAGTATACACATTGCGTATTGGAAGTATTATAGGAGAATAAAACTAGATACTGATTTAGGAAATATGACAATATGTTACGGTAACAATAACATGTAAGCCGATCATCACGCAGAAACTAAATACAATAGTGAAATCTACTCTTTAACCTCTAATAGAGAGACTAATATTTTCTATTCATTTTCTGGACATAAAAGTATGTTCTACGTTAGAGCAGAGTATTGTTTAACTTTATTATTATTATTATTATTATTATTATTTTTATTATTATTATTATTATTATTATTATTATTATTATTATTATTATTATTATTTGTTTTTGTGGATAATATATTTTTGCCAATTTTTTTTTACTTTGGTCTCTCGTTCTTCATAAAAACGTTTATTTACAATTACGGCTAAAATGCGTCATATTCGATTTCTTTCGCCTGATTGTAATGTTTTCTTTATGATTTTAAAGTGCCAATTACACCACACTGTTTGAATGTGACAGCTGTAAATAGCTCGTCAATAAAAGCATACTGGCGAGATGGAGGCAATGCAACGGATTTCCGAGTACATGTAGATGGACTTAATATAAGTTACAGTGTTTCCAACTACTCCACATGCTCTAACAGGAATGAGTGCAATCATGTCATCACGGATCTGTCTCCAGGCACAAACTTCAGTGTCAATGTCTTTGCCCTATCATTCGGAACAGAGAATGAAGAGTCATGTTCTTTCAGTGGAAATACAAGTAAGTCTTACCATCATGATCGCTTTATAAAAGTTTATTTTTTTACTGATTTATCAGGAAATATGCTGATGTTGTTTAAAGTGAATCAAGTAGACATGCATATAAGCTTGTCAACATTTATTCTTTCTGTGTTTGGCTTTATAGCTTGTAAAATAGATCGTTATATTTTTTACACAGATATGAATCATTCGTAGAGGTACACATAAGTCTCTATTCACGTGATTCATTTTGATATATGTTTAAAGAACCGGAGATATGGCCAAAAACATTGAGAAGGTGCTAATTGTTTTTAAAATTGCAAATAAATATGTAAAGGTTAATACAATAGCATTTATAACCAATTTTTTCTTATTAGAAGAATCCTGGGAATGAAGAGTAGGCGCAATGGTTCTTTGAACTCGTGTAGGAGACAAAGACTAGAGAGATTTAGCAAACACCCGTATGCTATATCATTGAGATGTAAGCAGATGTATCATTCTGGCATTAAATTCAACATCCATATCTAATCATAATTCCTTTGTACTGAGTGAACTTTATTCTATTAATTGAGTGGAAATGAAAATAAGTCCCGTCCAACTTTAGGGCATTGCTTTATCTCTCTATTTCTATTCGTTGTGTGAATATAACATCTGATTATGGACTTTGTTCAGAGCTGTTTTCCTCGATGCTTATAAATCGTTTGATAAAAGATTAAAATCCAATAACCATTATGTTTGCTATTTCATGCCTCGTTTATATATTTTGTTTCTTATTGCAAAGTGCCTGTTTCACCTCATTGTGTGAATATGACATCTGTAAATAGCTCGTCAATAAAAGTATACTGGCAGGATGGAGGCAATGCAACGGATTTCCGAGTTCATGTAGACGGACTAAACAAAAGTGTCATTATTTCCAAATACGCTTCATGCCCGAACTTAACGAGCGAGTGTAATCTTGTCATCACGGATCTGTCTCCAGGCACAAACTACAGTATCAAGGTCGTTGCCCTAGCATATGGTACAGAAAGTGAAGAGTTCTGTTCTTTAAGTGGAAATACAAGTAAGTCTGCCTATTATGATCGTTTTATAGACTATTATTTTATGTTGACTTAGCTTGAGGTTATGCTGAATTTGTTGAAATGAAATCAAGTAGACATGGATTTATTCTTGTCGACATCTATTCTTGCTGTGTTTCGCTTCATCACTTGCAAAATAGATCGTTATACTTTTGACATGGATAGGAATCAATCGCAGCTTTATAGATAAATCTGTATGCACCGCAAAACATTTTGATATATGCTTAAAGAACCGGAGATATAGCCAAGCCATTGAGAAAGTGCTTATTCTTTTTTTGAATTGCAGATAAATCTGCAAAGGGTTAATACACCAACATTTATAACAAATTCATTTCTTAGTAGAAGTATCCTGGGAATGCAGTGTAGACGTAATGGTTTTTTGAACTCGTGTAGGAGACAAAAACTAGATATAGATTTTGGAAACAAAACCGTATCCTATATTAGTGAGATGTAAGCATATTTATCCTCAAGGCATTAAATTCAACGTCCATAAATAATCATTATTCTATAGTACTGAGTAAAATATGTTCCATTAATTGAGTGGAGATGAAAATGAGTACTGTCCCACTTTAGGGCATTGCTTTGTCTCTCTTTCTATTTGTATTCGTTGAGTGAATATAATATCTGATTGTGGAGTTTTTTCATCGATGCTTAGAAGTCGTTTGATGACGGTTAGAATCATAAAAACATTATGTTTACTATTCTTGCCTCATTTTAATGTTTTGTTTATTATTTAAAAGTGCCTGCTACACCACACTGTTTGAATGTGAAAGCTATAAATAGCTCGTCAATAAAAGCATACTGGCGAGATGGAGGCAATGCAACGGATTTCCGAGTACATGTAGAGGGACTTAAGAAAGAGTTCAACATTTCCAAATACTCCACATGCTCTATCTCTAACGAGTGTAATATTGTCATCACGGATCTGTCTCCAGGCACAAACTATAGTGTCAAAGTCGTTGCCCTAGCATATGGTACAGAGAACGGAAAGTCCTGTTACTTAAGTGGAAATACAAGTAAGTCAATCCATCATGTTTATTGTCAGTCTGTTTGTACGTTAAACTTTAAAAATCTATTGATTTATATGGAAATAAGCTGCAATTGTTAAATGAAATCTAACACACATAGTTGTATGCTTGCCCATGTCTATCCTAACTGTGTTTGGCTTCATCGCTTGCAAAATAGATAGTTATATTCTTCACACGGATATAAATTAATCGCAGGCATATACATACATCTCTATGCCCAGTGAGTCATTTTCATACATAGTTAAAAAAACATGAAGATATGGCCAATGTCATTGAGAAACTGTTTAATCTTTATTCAAATGCGGAGACCTCAGAAACGAATTAACAGAACAGCGTTAGTAAGAAATGAGCGGCTGAGTGCAATAATAGTGGCAAGGCAGAGTAGACACATTGTATGTGTGAAGTACTATAGGAAAATAAAACTAGATATAGATTTAGGAAACAAAACAATATGTTACGGTATCAGTAATATGTAGGCCGATCATAATGCAGGCATAAATACAATAGCCAGATCTACTCCTTAACCACTGATAGAGAGAATAATATTTTCTATTAATTTAATGGAATGAAAATATCTTCCACGTCAGAGCTTAGTTTTGTTTTAAATTTATTATATTAATATTATTATTCGTTTTGTGGATAATATATGATCGCCAAATTTATTTTGATTTGGTCTCTAGTTCTTCAGAATACGTGTATTTACTATTAGGACTATACATCCGTCACGTTTATTTTTTTCTCGCCTGATTTTAATGTTTTCTTTCTGATTTCAAAGTGCCAATTACACCACACTGTTTGAATGCGACAGCCGTAAATAGCTCATCAATAAAAACATACTGGCAAAATGGAGGCAATGCAACGGACTTCAGGGTTTATGTAGAGGGACTTAACAAAACTTCGAACATTTCCAAATACTCTGCATGCTCTAATTCTAACGAGTGCAGTCTTGTCATCACGGATCTGTCTCCAGGCACAAACTACAGTGTCAAAGTCTTTGCCCTAGCATATGGTACAGAAAATGGAGAGTACTGTTCTTTAAGTGGAAATACAAGTAAGCCTCCCCATCATGATCGTTTTATAACTATTTTTTTTGTTGACTTAACCGGAAATATGCTGAATTTGTTGAAATGAAATCAAGTAGATATGGATTTATGCTTGTCGACATCAATTCTTGCTGTTTTTCGCTTCATCGCTTGCAAAATAGAGCGTTATATTCTTCACACGATAGGAATCATTTGCAGGCATATATATAAATCTGTATGCCCCGTGAACAATTTTGATATATTCTTAAAGAACTGGAGATATAGCCAATGTCATTGAGAAAGTGCTAAATCTTTTTACATTGCAGAGAAATAGGAAAAGAGTTAAAACACTAGCATTTATAACAAATTCAATTCTGAATAGAAGAATCTTGGGAATGCAGAGTAGACGCAATGGTTCTTTGAACTCGTGTAGGAATCAAAATCTGCAAAGAGATTTAGGAAACAAAACCGTATGTTATATCAGTGAGATGTCAGCATATGTTTCCTCAAGGCATTAAATTCAACGTCCATATCTAATCATTAGTCTATAGTAATGAGTAAAATATGTTATATTAATTGATTGGAAGCGAAAATGAGTCCCAACTCACTTTAAGGCACTGCTTTGTCTCTCTTTCTATTTGTATTCTTTGAGTGAATATAATATTTGATTGCTTAGTTTATTCAGAGCTTTATTTTCGCAATGATTATAGGTCTTTTGATGACGATTAGAATAAAAAAACCTAATGTTTACTATTTCTTGCCTCATTTTAATGTTTTGTTTATTATTTCAAAGTGCCTGTCACACCCCATTGTTTGAATGTGCAAACTATAAATAGTTCGTCAATACAAGCATATTGGCAAGATGGAGGCAATGCAACGGATTTCCGAGTTCATGTAGACGGACTAAACAAAAGGTTCAATATTTCAAAATACGCCTCATGTTCGAACTTAATGAGCGAGTGCAGTCTTGTCATCACGGATCTGTCTCCAGGCACAAACTACAGTTTTAAAGTCGTTGCCCTAGCATTTGGTACAGAGAATGGAGAGTCCTGTTCTTTAAGTGGAAATACAAGTAAGTCTGCCCATCATGTTTGTCATCAGTCTATTTGTACTTTAAACTATAAGTTTCTATTGATTTATCTGGAAATATGCTGAAGCTGTTTAAAAGAAATCAACCACACATGGATGTATGCTTGTCCACACCTATCGTTGCTGTGTTTGGCTTCATCGTTTGCAACATAGACCGTTATATTCTTCACACAGATAGAAATTATTCGCAGGCGTATACATAAATCACTTTGCCTAGTGAATCATGTCCATACATGTTTAAAACAAACTAAGATATAGCCAATGTCATTTAGAAATTGTTTAATCTTTATTCAATTGCGGAGAGTTCTGAAACGATTTAATACAACAGCGTTGGTAACAAATGAACGGCTGAGTGCAATGACAGTGGCAAGGCAGTGTAGACACAATGCATGTGTGAAGTTCTATAGGAGAATAAAGCTAGATATAGATTTAGAAAATAAGTCAATATGTTACGGTATCATTAACATGTAAGCCTATCATCATGCAGTCATAAATACAATAGCTACATCTACACCCTAACCACTGATAGAGAGAATAATATTTTCTATTAATTGAATGGAATGAAAATATCTTCCACGTTTGAGCGGAGATTTATTCTAAATTTTATTATAATTAATATTATTATTATCATTAGTTTTTCTGGATGGCTAAATTTATTTTGACTATGGTCTCTCGTTCTTCAGGAAAGGTTTTTTTTTACAATTAGAACAATAAATGCGTCAGGTTTATTTTCTCACGCCTGATTTTAATGTTTTCTTTATGATTTCAAAGTGCCTGTTGCACCACACTGTTTGAATGTGACAGCTGTAAATAGCTCGGCAATAAAAGCATACTGGCAAAATGGAGGCAATGCAACAGACTTCCGAGTTTATGTAGTGGGACTTAACAAAACGTCCAACATTTCCAAATACTCTGCATGCTCTAACTCGAACGAGTGTAATCTTGTCATCACGGATCTGTCTCCAGGCACAAACTACAGTATCAAAGTCTTTGCCCTATCATTTGGTACAGAAAATGGAGAGTACTGTTCTTTAAGTGGAAATACAAGTAAGTTTTTCCATCATGATCGTTTTATAAACTATTAATTTCTATTGATTTATCAGGAAATATGCTGAAGTTGTTTATATGAAATCAAGTGGACATGGAGGTATGCTTGTCGACATCTATTCTTGCTGTTTTTCACTTCATCGCTTGCAAAATAGATGGTTATATTCTTCATACGGATAGGAATCATTTGCAGGCGTATACATAAATCTGTATGCCGCGTGAACAATTTTGATATATGATCAAAGAACCGGAGATATGGCCAATGTCAATGAGAAAGTGCTAAATCTGTTTTGTAATTGCAGATAATCATATAAAGGGTTTATACACTACCATTTAAAACAAATTCATTTCTGAGTAGAAGAATCCTGGGAATGCAGAGTAGACGCAATGATTCGTTGAACTCGTGTAGGAGACAAAGACTAGAGATAGATTTAGTAAACAAGACCGTTTGCTATATCATTGAGATATAAGCATATGTATCATTCAGGCATTACATTTAACATCCATATCTCCATATCTAATCATAATTCCTTTGTACTGAATGAACTATATTCTATTAATTGAGTAGAAATGAAAATAAGTCCCGTCCCGCTTTGTGGCTTTGCTTTGTGTCTCTATTTTTATTTTTGAGTGAATATAATATCTTATTGTGGAGATTGTTCAGAGCTTTTTCTCTCAATGCTTAGAAGTCCATTGATGAAGATTAGAATCATAAAAACATTATGTTTGCTATTTCATGCCTCGTTTGTATATTTTTTTCTTATTACAAAGTGCATGTTACACCCCATTGTTTGTATGTGACAACGATAAATAGCTCGTCAATAAAAGCATACTGGCAAGATAGAGGCAATGAAACGGATTTCCGAGTTTATGTAGAAGAACTAAACAAAAGTTTTAATATCTCAAAATACACCTCATGCCCGAAGTTCACGAATAAGTGTAATCTTGTGAACTACTATAGGAGAATAATTCTAGATATAAATTTACGAAGCAATACCTTATGATAAGGTATCAGTAACATGTTAGCCGATCATCATACAGACATAAATACATTAGCGAAATCTACCCATTAAGCTCTGATAGAGAGAATAATATTGTATATTAATTGAGTGACAATGACAGTATGTTCACGTCAGAGCAAGTTTAGATTTATGGTTTTATTAATATTATATTTTTGGATAAAGTATGATTGCCACATTTATTTTGAATTTGGTCGCTCGTTCTTTAGAATACCTTTATTTAACAGTAGGGCTCTAAATGCGTCATGCTTAATTTCTTGCGCCTGATTTTAATGTTTTATTTCTTATTTCAAAGTGCCAATTATACCACACTGTTTGAATGTGACAGCTGTAAATAGCTCGGCAATAAAAGCATACTGGCAAGATGGGGGCAATGCTACGGATTTCCGAATTCATGTAGAGGGACTTAACATAACTTCGAACATTTCCAAGTACCCTGCATGCTCTAACTCGAACGAGTGTAATCTTGTCATCACGGATCTATCTCCAGGCACAAACTACAGTATCAAGATCTTTTCCCTAGCATTTGACACAGAGAATGGAGAGTCCTGTTCTTTCAGTGGAAATACAAGTAAGTCTACCCATCATGTTTGTCTTCAGTCTGTGTGCACTTTAAACTATAATTTTCTATTGATTTATCTGGAAATATGCCGAAGCTTTTTACAAGAAATCAAACACACATGTGTGTATGCTTGTCGACATCTATTCTTGCTGTGTTTTGCTTCTTCGCTTGCAAAGTAGGTATGTATTCCTAACCCGGAAAGGATTCATTCGCCGGCGTGTACATTAAAAAGTATGCCCCATAAATCATTTTGATATATGTTTAAAGAAATGGAGATATGGCCAATGCCATTGAGAAAGTGCTAAATCCTTTTTTTGAATTACAGAGAAATATGTAAAGTGTTATACACCAACGTTGATAAAAAAATTCATTTCTGAGTACAAGAAACTTTGAACGGCAGAGTAGACGCAATGGTTCTGTGAACTCGTGTTGGAGACAAAACTAGAGATAAAATTAGAAAACAAGTCCGTCTGCAATATCAGTGATATGTAATCAGATTTATCAAACACGCATTAAGTACAACATCCATATTTATTCATTATTCTTTGGTGCAGAGTAAAATATGTTCTATTAATTGAGTGGAAATGAAAATAAGTCCCAATTAAGGGCAATGATTTTTCGCTCTTTCTATTTTTATTCGTTGTGTGAGTGTATCCGTTTGTGGAATTTTTTCAGAGGTTTTTCTCTCGAAAGAGTTTGATGAAGATTGGAATCATAAAAACATTATGCTTCATTTTAATATTTTCTTTCTATTTCAAAGTGCCAGTTACACCACATTGTTTGAATGTGACAGCTATAAATAGCTCGTCAATAAAAGCATACTGGCATGATGGAGGCAATGCAACAGATTTCCGAGTTCATGTAGAGGGACTAAACAAAAGTGTCATTATTTCCAAATACGCTTCATGCTCGGACTTCACGAACGAGTGTAATCTTGTCATCACGGATCTGTCTCCAGGCACAAACTACAGTATCAAGGTCTTTGCCCTATCATTTGGTACAGCGAATGGAGAGTACTGTTCTTTAAGTGGAAATACAAGTATGTCTTCCCATCTTGTTTGTCGTCAATCTGTTTGTACTCTAAACTACGATTTTCTATTGATTTATCTGGAATTATGCTGCAATTGTTGGAATAAAATCTAACACTGGAATGCATACTTGTCAACATCGGCCATTGCTGTGTTTGACTTTATTGCTTGCGAGATTGATGTCTATATTCATCACACGGATAGGAATCATTCGCAGGCGTATACTTAAATAACTATGCCCCGTGAATCATTTTTATATATGTTTAAAGAAAGGAAGATATAACCAATGTCATTGAGAAATTGCTTAACCTTTATTCAATTGTGGAGACCTCTGAAACGATTTAATACAACAGCGATGGTAACAAATGAACGTCTGAGTGCAATAATAGTGGCAAGGCAGAGTAGACACAATGGATATGTGAAGTACTATAGGAAAATAAAACTAGATATAGATTTAGGAAACAAGTCAATATGTTACGGTATCATTAACATGTAAGCCGATCATCATGCAGGCATAAATACAATAGCAAGATCTACTCCCTAACCTCTAGTTGAGAGAATAATATTTTTTTATTAATTGAGTGGAAATGATAGTATGTTACGCGTCGGAGCGGAGTTTAGTTTTATTGTTTATTATTATATTTCTGTTTTGTGGATAATATTCGATTGTCAAATTTATTCAGTCTTTTGTCTGTCGTTTTTTCGGAATGCGTTTATTGAAGATTGGGACAATACATGCATTATGTTTATTTTCTCGCGCCTGATTTTAATATTCTCTTTCTTATTTCAAAGTGCCATTTACACCACACTGTTTGAATGTGACAGCTATAAATAGCTCATCAATAAAAGCATACTGGCAGGATGGAGGCAATGCAACTGATTTCCGAGTTTATGTAGAGGGACTTAAGAAAACTTTCAACATTTCTAAACACTCCACATGCTTTAACTCTAACGAGTGTAATTACGTCATCACGGATTTGTCTCCAGGCACAAACTATAGTGTCAAAGTCTTTGCCCTAGCATTTGGTACAGCGAATGGAGAGTACTGTTCTTTAAGTGGAAATACAAGTAAGTCTCCCCATCATGATCGTCTAAAGTAGTTTTGTACTATAAACCACAAGATGTATTGATTTAACTGGAAATATGCTGAAATTGTTTAAATGATATCAATCACACATGGATACATACTTGTAAACATTTATCCTTGCAGTGTTTAGCTTCATCGCTTGCAGAATTTAATGTAATCTGCATAACACGGAATGGAATCATTCGCCGGCGTGTACATTAAATTAGTATGCGTAGTGAATCATTTTCATAATTGTTTAAAGAAATGGAGATATGGCCAATGCTACTGATAAAGTGCTAAATCTTTTTTAATTGCGAGAAATCTGTAAAGAGTTAGTACACCAGCGTTGATAACAAATTAAGTTCTGATTAGAATATTCCTGGGAAGGCAGAGTAGACAATGGTTATTTGAACTCTTGTAGGAGACAACAACTATATATATACTTAGCAAACAAGACCGTAAGCTATATCAATCAGTGAGACGTATGCGTATTTATCATCCAGGCATTAAATTCAATCCATTGCTTTGTAAATGTTTGTATTTTTATTCGTTGTGTTTATATAATCTCAGTGGGTTTTTTTTCAGAGCTTTTCCTCTCAATGCTTATAAAGCGTTTCATGAAGATTAGAATCATGAAAACATTGAGTTCAAAATTTCGTCGTTCATTTTAATATTTTCTTTCTATTTTAAAGTGCCTTTTACACCCCATTGTTTGAATGTGACTGCTATAAATAGCTCGTCAATAAAAGCATACTGGCAGGATGGAGGCAATGCAACGGATTTCCGAGTTCATGTAGAGGGACTAAACAAAATTGTCAATATTTCTAAATACGCCTCATGCTCGAACTTTACGAACGATTGTAATCTTGTCATCACGGATCTGTCTCCAGGCACAAACTACAGTATCAAGGTCTTTGCCCTATCATTTGGTATAGAGAATGGAGAGTCCTGTTCTTTCAGTGGAAATACAAGTAAGTCTACCCGTAATGTTTGTCGTCAGTCTGTTTGTACTATCAACTATAATTTTCTATTGATTTATCTGGAAATATCTTGGAATTGTTGAAATGAAATCTAGCACATATGTATATATGCTTGTCGACATTTATTGCTGCTGTGTTTGGCTTCATCGCTTCCAAAATAGATCGTTATATTTTTCACACGGAGAGGAATCATTCGCAGGCGTATACATACATCTCTGTACCCCGTGAATCATTTTCATATATATTTAGAGTAACGAAAATATTGCCAATGTCATTTAGTAATTGCTTAAGCTTTATTCAATTTCGGATACCTCTGAAACGATTTAATACAACATCATTGGTGAAAATGAACGGCTAAGTACAATAATAGTTACAAGGCAAAGTAGACACAATGTATGTGGGAAGTACTATAGGAGAATGAATCTAGATATATGTTTAGGAAACAATATAGTATGTTGTGTTCTGAGTAACATGCAATCCGATCATCATAGTGGCACTAAATATAATAGCCAAATCTATTCATTATCCTCTGATCGAGAGAATTATAATTTCTATTAATTGAATGGAAATGAAAGTATATTCAACGTCAGGTCTTAGTTCAGATTTTTCATTTATTATTATTCGGTTTTGTTGAGATATATGACTGCTAAATGTATTTTGACGTTGGTCTCTAGATTTTCTGTATACGTGTATTTACGATTAGGACTATAAATGCGTCATGTCTATTTTCTCTCGCCTGATTTTAATTGTTTTCTTTCTGATTTCAAAGTGCCAATTGCACCACACTGTTTGAATGTGACAGCTGTAAGTAGCTCATCAATAAAAGCATACTGGCAAAATGGAGGCAATACAACGGATTTCCGAGTTTATGTAGTGGGACTAAACAAAACTTTCAACATTTCCAAATACGCCTCATGCTCTAACTCTAACGAGTGTAATCTTGTCATCACGGATCTGTCTCCAGGCACCAACTACAGTGCCAAAGTCTTTGCCCTAGCATTTGATATAGAGAATAGAGAGTCCTGTTCTTTAAGTGGAAATACAAGTGAATCTTCCCATCATGTTTGTCGTCAGTCTGTATTTACTATAAACTTTAATTTTCTATTGATTTATCTGGAAATATACTGAAATTGTTTTAATAAAATGTAGCGCGCATGGATGTAAACATGTTGATATATATTTGTTCCTTTGTTTGGCATCATCGTTTGAAAACAGATCTATATATTCCTCTCACGGATAGGATTCATTCACAAGCAGATGTATTAATCTCTATGCTCCGTGAATCATTTTCATATATGTGAATAAAGCGTAGATATTGTGAATGGAAGTCAGAAATTACTTAACCTTTTACTTTAATTGCCGAGACCACCGAAAAGAGATAATTAGCCAGAGTTGATAACGAGGTAACATCGGAGTAGAAGAATGCTGTAAATGCAGAGTAGGCACAATGGATCTGTAAAATCCTGTTTGTGTGAAGAAACATAGATATAGAGCTAGGAAAGTTGACGGTATGTTATGGTATCATTAACATGTCAGGCAATGATGATGCACACACTAAGTACACTAAGTACAATACCAAATCTGCTTCTCAGCGTCTGATATAGTGATTAATATGTTCTATTAAATAAGTGGAAATTAAAGTAAATCCCACTCTAGAGCTGAATTTAGTTTTGACGTTTTCCTATTATTATTTGGTGCTGTGGATAATATACGATTACCAATTGTTTTAGATTTTTGTCGCGTTGTTCCGAACATATTTATTTAAGATTGGGACCAAAATGCGCTGTTTTTCTAACCTGACTTTCACGTTTTTTTTTTCTTATTTTAAAGTGCCAATTACACCACACTGTTTTAATGTGACTGCTGTGAATAGTGCGTCAATAAATGCATACTGGCAAGATGGAGGCAATGCAACGGATTTCCGTGTTTATGTAGAAGAACTGAATAAAACGTACAGTGTTTCCAAATACGCCACTTGCCTAAATTTCTCAAACCAGTGTAATCTTGTCATAACGGACCTGTCTCCAGGCACAAACTACAGAATGAAGGTCTTTGCCCTATCATATGGTACAGAGAATGGAAAGTTCTGTTCATTTAGTGGAAATACAAGTAAGTTTTCCTTTCATGTTCATCTTCAATGTCATTGAATTATAGTGACATAAACGATGTTTACCTATCCTTCTCATAGGTTTGAAATGAACATAAACTAATCTTTATTGTTAATAAATTAATTTGTAATCTGAAGAAATGCGTGAGCGTGAAAAATGATAGCCTCACAAGAGAGATAGGTGAAACGCCCGACAGCAAAAGAATTTATAACATACCTGTATATGAAGAGGCTATCTTTTAAACTTATTATAGACCATTGTTGTCCATTACAGATAGGTATTACGTTCTGGAAGCATGATATTATTATTTATTTTTTTGGTTGCATTTTTGACATATTATTTTACTTATTTCTTTCCATAATATGGGTCTAATATAGTTTTGAATTGCAATAAATGTTAATGTAACTTTTTCCTTATATAATCTACGGAACAACATTTGGATCATTTTTTCTGATTGACTCTTGAAAATACCTATATAGTTCACTTGCAGAAGCACCAAATAATTGCTGCATTAAAGTCCTGTGAAAGAAGACTGATTTGGAAGGTGCTTCGTATTTGAAAATGCACAAAGAAATGTAATTTCTCTTAAGAACACATATAGAATACCACCGCATAACTCTTCTCTTGCAATTTGATCAGAGATCTAAGTCCTGCGACCTAATGCAACATCAGCATGTTATGAACTGCACAAATGTATAACATGATTATATCTGGAGAATACGTGGGGAAGTAAATAGTTTCGAATGTATAGCTGTAAGTTCTTACACGTTTGTCTCTTTTAAAAGAATTGAAAAGTCGCCCAGCACATATGTCGAATGAAACCATTAAAAGGAACAGTACAATTTAGTTTATGTACCGCATGTGGATCGACCTGAAAGATCTCTCTCTCTCTCTCTCACTCTCTCTCTCTATCTCTCTCTCTCTCTCTCTCTCTCTCTCTCTCTCTATATATATATATATATATATATATATATATATATATATATATATATATATTTATATATATATATATATTGTGTGTGTGTGTGTTTGTGAAATCCATGGGTTTTAAAATGTTGGTATGAAGCAATTTGATAAACAAATACTGATGGTATATGAAATTGTGATTCGCCCATTTACAATAATACGCATACGTCAACATTTTCTTGATCGTGTGCAGTTAATGTTAGATGATGAATTTCCACACATTAATCATTTACCACTCATGCAAAAACGTTAAAAGTGTTAATAATCCCCGTTTTCTAAACCAATTTAATAAATACACATTTTCTTCGCAATTCTTTACTCTTTCTGATCCCCCACACTTTTCTTGCATAACGGACTACTGCGCAGTGATGTAGAGTGAGTGAATAAAAGAGTTTGTACATGATGAAACCTTGAAATAACAATTACACCAAGTAATCTACAAGAATATGATTATTGGCAATGAAATGTGTGCACTTTCCTTGGGATTTATCAACAGTGTTTATCAACGATATTAAGTTCCTATGCATGTGGACATTATAGGTACGTGATATACATACTGTGACTTATTAATTGTGATGTTGTTGTTTCTTAAAATATTATACAGCTTTGAAAATCGATTATTAATAATTAAATATGAAACTAACACTTTCCGTCTTTCTCTCTGTCTGTCGCTTTGCCTATGTCTATCTGTCGCGGTCTGTCTGTCTATCTCTCTTGACCATCGTAGCAAGATACGGTCTAAAATCTATGAAGTGATGAGCTTACAGGATTTTCGTTTCTGCAATCCCACGATAGCTCTGGATTTATGAATGATGGTGAAAGTTATGTCAAACAGACCAAAGGATGAGAGAGAGAGAGAGAGAGAGAGAGAGAGAGAGAGAGAGAGAGAGAGAGAGAGAGAGAGAGAGAGAGAGAGAGAGAGAGAGAGAGAGTTTTTAAGTCAAACGTGAAAAGAGTTTTCTAGTTAATGGTACTGTTACTAAAGCAGAATAATGATAGATAAACTGTAAATGTATTAAACTATCTTAATTGCCTCTCGCTGGTTAGTCATTTTGTTTAGTGTCTATTCCACATTAATCTCCATGATCCTGTAATTTTATAGCTAATCGTTTTTGTGAATGGCGTAGCTAACCAAGAGCTCTACTTACATGATTAAAACCATTTTCCTGTTTAAATCATTGTCAAGAAAAATACAAATTGAAAAAGAAAACAATCAACTTATCAATATGCAAAGGTGATTGTGAATATCTACCAAAGGGAAAAATACTGCATTTTGTGGCTCTTAGAAACTGCATTTTGTGGTTCTTAGAAACTGCATTTGGTGGCGCGTACACAGCTGCCTGTAGTAAATCTTAACACTTTTCAAGGGGAAAATATATGTATTTGTGTGTGAGATTATTAAAACATATGTATAGTATGTGTGCTGTATGGATGATGCACCAATCGTTGCATATATGTCAGTAAAAAGAAACGAGATTTTCCGAGTTTACTTTAATGAAAAATTTATACATCTCGTGGTATATCATTCATAAAGCGTACACACACAAACACACACACACACACACACACACACACACACACACACATATATATATATATATATATATATATATATATATATATATATATATATATATATATATCACAATTTGAATGTCTTTAATGTCTAATGATTTATTGACGATGATGAAATAGTTTAAAGGAATGTAAAATACGGAGATATTTGCTTTCTCGACATTTATCTTTTCAGTAATATTGTTACAGCTTGAAAATATGTCCCTTCAGCCATCACTCGCTGTGTAATAATATGCAAGCGTGTGCTTTATTCTGTATGTCCTGTGTGTTAAAATGAAAGGAAATATTACCAATAGCATACAATGATTGCATAATTTTCTTTGCTTTAATTGCCGATACCTCTAAAAAGTGTTAATACTTCAGCATTGATAGCTCTAATTAACGCCTAAGTATAAGAATCAAACGAAGGCAGAATAGACAGCATGGTTATTTAAACACTGTTAAGAGCGAAAAGCTAGAGATTTAGCAAACAAGTCCATATGCTATGAAAGCAATGACATGTAAGAATATTTATCATCCAGGCTCTATATTCAACATCTATATCTATTCATTATCTATGGTACAGAGTAAAACACGTCCTAATAATTGAGGGGAAATGAAAATAAGTCCCAATTTAGGCTTAGCTTTGTCTTGTTATTTATAAGATTATTCGGTGTGCAATACTATATGGTTCTGGAGTTTGTTTAGATCTTTTTCTCCACATGCTTTCAGGCTTTTGATGAAGGTTATGATAATAAAACATTATGTTTACTACTTCGTGTTTCATTGTAATGTTTTCGTTCTTATTTCAAAGTGCCAAGTTCACCACACTGTTTGAATGTGACAGCTGTAAATAGTTCGTCATTAAAAGCATACTGGAAAGATGGAGGCAATGCAACGAATTTCCGTGTTTATGTAGAGGGACTAAACACAAGTTTCAATATTTCCAAATACGATAAATGCCTGAACTACTCGAATGAGTGTAGTCTTATCATCACAGACCTGTCTCCAGGCACAAAATACGGCATCAAAATTGTTGCGCTGGCATATGGTATAGAGAATGGCCAGTCCTGTTCTTTGAGTGGAAATGCAAGTAAGTTTTTCATTATGTTCTTCGTCAATCTGAGCGTTAGAAAGTTAAACAGACGATGGTGACGTACTTGGTTAATAGGTGTGAACATTTGTTAAGGCATGCATTTTTACTAAGAGACTAGTTTGCAATCTGAAAGAAAGTAGTTATAATTATAGACAGATCGAACCTTACTGAGCACTGTGAAATCCAGTTTGTTTTCTTAATCCTTTCAGACTTTTCTAGTAAACCAGAGTCCATAACTCGAAGAAATTAATTGCCGCACGAATGCCGTCAATGTTGGCGCAATGTGTTTCGGAACTTTTGACCAAAATGTGTTCTACATTTAACAAGCTATACCGTTACATAAAACGTTCATTGAAATGAGTGGAGTTGAGAGCAAATCCCACGTTAGGTATCACTATTATCTTAGTGTTATATAAATTTCATGAATAATATCATTGCATATATATATATATATATATATATATATATATATATATATATATATATATATATATATATATATATATATATATATATATATGTATCCTTTTTTAACAGCTATTCAGACTAAGGTTATCGAAGATTATGAACATTGAAGCATTTTGTTTTGCATATGTACGTACCCAGATTAATTTTTCTTATTTGCTTCAAAGTACCAGGTCCACCATTATGTTCCAATGTCAAAGCTTTAAATTCGATGGAGGAAATGAAACAGATGTCTGAATCCTTGCAAACAAAGAATATAGAAATATCAAGATTTCAAAAATTGCAATATGCCTCAATGTTTCAAACGTGTGTAGTGCTATTATCATGGATGTGTCTCCTGGCACGAAATACACAGCAAAAATACGTTCATTAGCTCATATGAAAATGGCCTCTAGTGTTCTTTAAGTGGAAATACAAGTCCTTATTTGATGATATTGTCATTAGAATTGTAAAATAAGTTGTATATATGATCATTACCGAATCTGGCTCATAGGTGTGAATTTGATCTGTCCCTGCCTTCGTAGTCTATTAACGATTTTAGATTTAAAATATGATGATTAGTCACAACGATTATCTTACACATAGAAAACAAGCGTAATGGAATCAAAATATTTCCAAACATATTCATATTAACAAAAGTTATTTTAAAATCACTTGTCGTTTAGGCTTTCACAACAGACTGAAAATATATACCAACTGTTCGATTATAATAGTAGCATTAGTGATTCTGTTTTTTTTTATAAAAAAATAAAAGTAATGGATTGATCTGTTTAAAAAACGGGACGATGGTTGAATTAGGTTTCAAAATCGGTTGTACTAAGATTTGATGACAAGATATATTTTTCAGAAACTAATTGGTTTAACAATCTTTGTGTAGCCTTTTTACTATACACTTTAAAGTACACTTTAGTGATCCTTTGTCGAGGCATACAGTAACCCCTTCTTGAAGGTCCTCTCGATAAAGACTGCTTACGAATGCAACACATTTAAACATGTATTCAGGAAAAATGACTTATGCAAAAGATAATGAAGGTTATAATGTGTTCTGATTTATATACGCACGGCTTAATAACTAATCACGCATCTCACAATTACATAATCACATGAGCTTGTTGTCCTTTACAGATAGGTGGAATATAATAATCTGTGCTGGATAGGTGGGAGCATGCGCATGTGTGACCTTATAATTTGATTAACGTCAAACTATTTCAAAACGATACAAGGGTTGACAACTCTCCGTTGATATATTTCCAATGATACTCGGAATCAGAAGGACTTTACAGGCATCTTGTAACGGAAAATAAATCAATCCATACCTTTCATCCTAAAAAGTTTTAATCTTCCACTGATGTTTCTGTCGTTTAACTGAAATTCCTTAAATAATAGTCAAATAAATAGAGTATTATTGTTTATGAGATGTGGATTAAAAAACAGAAAACTATATACGTGGCTGAATCATTTCTCGAAACTAATCGATTTCTGGATTTTTCAGAAGTTATTTTTTGTTGGTTAATCTTCGTACTAAAATGCTTTGTTGATTAGTCTACCATCAATTAAAACAACGGGATGTATGACCAATATTATTATTTGGGTGTTCAATGCAGTTTTGATTTCGATATATGTTAAATGTACCGAATACGCTTTTGCTGATAACTCATAACTATCAGAATGCTGTCAAGATCTGGTAGGCGCAACAGATTTTCGCGCTCATCTACAAGATGACACATACTAATAGCAACGAGAAGAAGCGAATTCATTTATGAAACAATACCGCATTAATAACTGATTGGAATAACATCAACCATGCACTGACCGAAACATCATGATCATGGTATGCTATAGAAAATAATCGGTTTTATTCAATCTGAGTGGAAATGTAAGCATTTCCACATTTTGTGTTTCATATTTCCCATGCAGTCGTTTAATACGTTGTAGCTATGTACAGACTATTGTGTCTTATGTTCAGATGGGCGTACAGAAATTTATAAGGTCATACATGCATATGCTCCCATGATGAGATTGTTAGATATGTTAGAACACTGACTGACGAATTTAGTTAAAAAAATGATATCTCACAATCAACAATGCGTTATGATTGATCATGTTTGTAAAGAATGAACAATATTGACAAGGTTGAGAAAAAAATGTCATTACTGGCAAGTGACTGTCGTAGGAACAATCGCGAATTAAGATAGGTAACGATTGAAACATGCACTTGACGTGAATGTGTATCGATCACAAAACTAGAAGGAGAAATGAACGTTGGCACAGAAACATCCAAGAGGAAAGTTAATTTAGCATACATGCAAAAGTGGTAAGGTGATTACAATCCAAGCATTTTCCTAGCATGGTAATAGATGTTATCACAGAAGAAACTGGAAAAATATAACAGTCGGAATGAGATTATGTGCGCGGCAGATTTAGATAAAAAATAGGAAAAACTATTTCTTACGACGTTGCTGCGGACAAAACAATTGCTTATATTTATCATTACTATTGCTGCAGGAATAGTAGTAATTATTTACAACTTTTTCGTCTACTAATACATTTTACAATTTCATTAAATAAATGTTTAGCATGTAAGCATTTTTATATTTTTCCAAATATGCTTCTGGTCTTGGCTTTCAACTTTACTCATATCAACTTGTAACATTAGTTTCATAATAATAATTTTACATAATAATTTCCTCTGCAAGTTTTTTATCATTGTGAGTTTTACTTTAATGTTCTCCATTCTTGAGGCGGCTAAATAATCAGATTAGGAATATCATATCTTCTGTCTTTGATCTTGCTTGAAAATAATATAACCATATGCATCCTCTTAGGATAGGAAACTCACAATTGAGGATTAGAATAGGTGTGATCCCGAGAGTGGAAATTTCGATACCGATAATGGAGCATAGGGAAGGGATCTTTTCGCACATTTCTGAAAGAAAGAGGTCTGAAGTACAACTGGATTATTTTGGATACTTATGTGTCTTTCAAACAGCAAAGCTCCAATTCAAATACCTTAGGATTACGCGAAAAGGTCAAGTTCACATTGAACAATTCTGTACAAATCTTAAATAGCATTTAATGTCATTTTGGTTCTATCTTTCAATGAAACAGTGTTTAAAGCGGCAATGTTAGTGGCAATAAACATCGTTGGAACAATGCACAGCAGATAGCTTGCGTAATATTACAAATGTGAAGATGAAGAAACTCCACGAAGTCCGGCTCATATCAATAAGATTAATCAAAGTGAAAAAAATAATAAAATAATCATATTGTCAGCATTTATCTGGTATTCAAGTGGTAATGAGATTAAGAATTTTAAAATATTAATTATCGCGAAAACGGCTTTTGCCGTATATGTATTAAGGTCGGTCGATGCGAAACGGCCTGATTATGAGACAATATACTTCAACTACTGCTCGTTTTTGCTCATAAATTTGTTGAAAATGTTTACCTTCTTCGAATTTTGTGAAAGAATGTTGAATTAGTGAATGCAATGGGAAAGTTGTTTCTACCTTGCATGCATTCATTATTCGCAAAGTAAAATGTAAAACTAGTCCACGAGCAAGAATATTATCATATCTTCCTCCGATTAGAAGAGTTTCTTTTCCATCGCTTTTAATTATCCTTTGCATACTTGCATACAAAGTCATTGTCTCTACTATAATTATAATTTCATTATATAACAATTTAAAATTTAAATTTGTTTTCATAGAACTGTTTTAGTTTTGAATCATCATCGCAAACACTAGCAACATCTACAGTATAATCACCTTCGTTTTGGATTTATGCATCTAATATGTTATAATCAGCCTACACAATCAATAAATATTTTAGTTTAGGTAGCTTGTACGTTTGTTTTATCAATCTCTTCACAATAAACAAGAATAACTAGTTCCATGTATGCTAGCTAAAGCTCTTTGATTCACATCGTTTATCGTCTTATCTTTGGCGAACTTAGTGTCAGCATTATTTTGCAAACGAAGATGATCTAGCTTCAAGAATATCCCTGTAAGAATGTTTAATGTTTACGACGATCATCGTGATTCTTTATTAAACAAATATGTGTTATGTGCTTAAAACTCTTTGCTTTTGCTTTCTATGTACGTGGATCACCCCACCTCTCTCAATAAAGCAACATCAGTGTTTAGTAAGCTGGACTGTTCTTACTCTATATGACCGTAACCATACTAACATCTCATCAAAAACACAATGGTAATAAAATACAATAATTTATTTCGTTCTATTTGCTCTTAAATCTGCCATATATTTTGTTTGGTAACAAGGTAGAATATTTGGTTTCAGGATAGACGTGCACATGCAATGTTTCAACTTGTAATCGCTGATATTTTCTGCAGTTAGCCTATTTGATCTGTCACTGTATGGGAGTGGGACTATGGCTACAATAACGTTTACTGGGTTATGCCAAGGTGCCCAATCCACCTCAGTTATTCCACATTCTCATTGTGTACCACCTCGTTATATCGTGGAGAGTAAATTATTATGATTATTTTCACTTTTCTTGCTCCCTACCCAAATAATTTTACGAAAAGTATAGAAAAGTAGTATAGTTTATAATTAATAAATCCGTGTTAGGTGAACGTGTGAACAAACATGTTAGCGAAGACACCAGCTTGGCATAGTGTTTAAACTAATTCTTTGCAGGCATCTTACAAGTTTAAAATACAACACCATGATTATGTATCCATTAGCATTAAGATTTTCAAAATGGCTGCTTATGATGGTCACGTGACATATCCAGCATTATTAAGTTAAGGTAAAGTAGTTTAAGACCTATGATAAAACTGTATCATATTAATGTTGTTTAAAGACATGTGCCATATAGCGTAGCAATGTATGGATAAATAGCTTCTGACTGTTGTTATCTATATTTAATTTAATTGTTTGACTGTTAGTTTTAAACTTTTTTTTTTCATTACCTGTTATTGTAATGTAACATTGTTTGCTGAACTTGACCTTGTCCAAAATTGAGTTAATTTCTCCTTGACATGATTGACGTTTTATTTAATTTCATTTATGTAAGCAACTATTAATAGACTCATTATTTTCTCTTGTATGAGCTATTAACATAATTATTTTTCAGGTAAGCAAGATGGCTTAAATATAATTATAAGTGACATATTTATGAAGATTCCCAAGTGAATGCTATATGTTATTGTGTTGTCAATAAACAAAGCTTATTTGATCATACTAGAATGCTACTTTCCATTAGGTAATGGTTGTCTTCAGAAAATACAGAGAACTATATTATCTTGTGACTGTGAGGATAGTACCAGGCGTGCTTTAACATCCAGCACTTTAAGTTGTATTATGTTGTGACCAGTTTGTGCTGAATATTTTATTCTTCAAATTATAAAATTCAAGTAAGTATATCCTCTGTAAATACAATCGTGCTCTGATTAAATTCTTGGATATATACATTCATTGGCAATTATTCTGATTTCAAACCTGGAATAATATTTATGTCATTGAACAAGAGACTGTTGGTGCATCAGTACTTCGTAGGCTATAACTGGCACGTCATCGCCTTCAATTTTGGATCTCTTCAGGACTTGAAATGAGTTTTATTCAGGACATTTAATAGTAGGACTTGTGTCTTTAACTCTTGTATTATTTTTGGATTTAATTCACAATACCGTAATGTCCTTTTTCTCAGTGTTCACTATTTGTTAAATTTGACAAAATATGTTGTATTCACTCTTTTCTGTTAATTTTTTTAAGAGCTCAGACTCGTAACACTGTCATGAACATCATTTTGCAGTACCTTCGAAACCAATAGATTGTGCTGTTCTTGAGAGGACAACTCATAATTTTACTATTAAATGGAGCAACGGCCCGGGCGACAGGGACGTTTACAGAGTGAATTACAGTTGTTTTAGTCCCAATAAACCAAATGAAACTTTAAAATATTACATGAATCATCGGCCAGATCAGATTTACAAATCCATTCATTTGGATCCTGGGACATTTTGTGAACTACAGATTTACGCAGTCGTCAATGAAACGAATACACTCAGCCATCCACTTGTTTGCAATGTAGCCACAAATGAAACAGGTAAGAAAGATGTGTAACGTCGAAATATGTCTATATTATCCTATATTGTAGATCATGTCCTGATCGAGTTTCACAACGACTAAAGTCCTCAGCTACAAAAATAAGATAATTGAGATTCGTAATATTTCTTGAACATTAAATATTAACTTGCGTCACTTGTTTGCTTGTTCTAATTATGAAATGATCACTATTTCTCTAGAGTAAAATAACGGAAGCCATTCACTCGTGGCTTTTTAACACTTTGTTTTCAATCAGAACGACAAATTTTCAAATAAAATGTAAAATACAATTATATGGCTTAGTTGTAAATATGTAATATTTGTAACTAAGTTTATTGCATTGGTTTCATAGATATAATTTTTGTCTTCCAAATACGAAATACGTTTGATGCTTAGAAATATCGTACCCTAATTTGACTGGTTAATATGCTTTTCATCTTTACAAAGTCTCTTGTTAGTCGTGAGGTATGGTGAATCTTATATCAAGAGGCACACTGAAGCAAGAGCTACCCTAATAAAATGATGTCTAACTGCATGCCAGCTCACTTAGTGCCATAGTAATGCCAGTATAATGCTTTCTGAAGACTACACCAGAGCAGCGGAACCATGCCGGCATGTGTAGGATTTTAGTCCACAATCCGCTAAGTGTTTTTTTATATGTGAAAAGAGAATACGCCAATAAAATAGTAAAATTCATGATTAACAAGACATATAAAATTAAATCTATCATATGCTATTGATTGTCGATTGGTAGAATAAGCAGCAACATAACATTTGCATCATAGGTTGATACATTTGATATCCTCTATTTCATTTGCAGGAATGCAATAATTGATCGGAATAAATGCTAAATCAAAAGTGTAGTAATTGATTTGTCTAATTTCTTATGCTGGTATTCAAAACAATGTCTACCGTCGTTTAATTTTAGCTCCCGGTACTGTCGACAACTTGTATATATTCAATATTACTTCTACATCTATGAGTATAAATTGGTCAACTCCATCAGAGCGAAATGGACTGATAAGAGGATACCTTTTGACGGTGATAGAAAATGTGGGGTACTGTGCAGAAGTGCAATCATGTGCACAACATTACGATTTTTTCATCTATTCTAAACATGAAGATTACACTTGTCAGGTAAGGCTTTCACCTATTCTACTTCATTTAAAGAACTGAAAAACCGAACTAACCTTATTTTGATTATAGCCTGAACATGAAATAACAAATTACATAAGCCATATTTGAGCACATTATTCAACACTTTCTGTCAAATATATTCTTTGTAAAGATAAAGTTGACTAGTATTTTAAGAAGATAAATAGTGTTTTGTAGTAATTGTAAACTCTCAGGAATGACTTGAAAACATTTGCTTAATACATGTTTTCTTCACTTAATAAACATATTTGTTTTTGCACAGGATATAGAAGAATCAATAGAAATAAAGGAATGTCTCATAAATGATGCTATCAGGAACAATGGTTCATTTGTACTGGATAAGCTGAAGCCGCATGTCAATTACAGTATTTGGTTGAGGGCATATACTGTTTGTGCAGGTGATAAAAAGATCAAAACTGCTAGGACATTATCAACAGGTAAGAAAATGCAAAATCCAAAAGTAGACATAACAAAAATTGAGAGCTAATGCTATTTTTTTCCATGAGATTTTATTTCGTTCGGAAATATTTACAGAAACCATGTTTATATGTATGTATGTATGTATGTATGTATGTATGTATGTATGTATGTATGTATGTATGTATGTATGTATGTATGTATGTATGTATGTATGTATGTATGTATGTATGTATGTATGTATGTATGTATGTATGTATGTATGTATGTATGTATGTATGTATATATATATATATATATATATATATATATATATATATATATATATATATATATATATATATATATATATATATATAAAGTATTAGCCAATGATAATTATTTTGAGTGTTTTAGAGCCCGTCTGTAAGCAAAATCTAAAGTATTCAGAACTAATCGACCTCGTTCGTTTCTTATGTTTCTCACACGGTTGATCGCCGAAAAAGGATGGAAAATGTTTAAAATGAGCAAACCACCACCATATGTAAAGGCGAATGTTATTGCAACTAACGCTGAGAGTATCTTATTCGTTTAGATAAATCATTATCAGTATGATTTCGAATCCCTTGTGTTCCATAGCCATTATCTCTTTTGACTTTTATTTTACAAGCTGAAATTAGACACCTTCATATTTTTTACTTTGCTTGAGCCGGAGAAGAAAATTTATTATGAAATAAGAGGATTAACTCTTATAAAATGTTATATTCGCCCATTACATCATGTACTTTATTGTCATCAATTATAATATATTCATTGAGGATTATTTGTTTTCTTTTCATACTAAGCACTCAATGGTGTCCTCACGTTCGTACATATTAAATTGCTCAAAATAATTTCACTTATAGCGAATCAGAATTGGAGACGATCATAATGCTACGTTTAATTACATATTCTAGCAGAGTCGTTTCGAAATAAAGTGGTATCTACAACGTGTTAATTTTTTTATTGATCCATGCAGGTCCACATCAGCCATCTAACATTAATGCAACAGCTATTTCACCCCAAACCATCAGGGTAACATGGGATAGTGCAGATCTTTGCACGGGAATTACATCATATTCTGTCATTTATACCGATGATGTCAATAATACGGGAATAAGCATTGCCAACTGCAGTAATTCGAGGACAGGTAACCGTTTGATAAAAACGACATTTTTTAAATATCTACTTTAAAACCTATGAAGTGTATGAAGTGATCTGACGTGCTATACAACCCTTGAATAGGTGATAAAAAGGTATATCCTTGTAATGTTGTCAAAACAGGATAATATAGATATTGGTATCTTCTGCAGATAAGTAGGATAGAAGCAATTGCATTCACCGTTTTCATTATTGTTGTATAAAGAAAGGCTTGGCATTCACTCTGTAGTTGATAACTAAACATAGCAAGGTTAACGCAGTGTTAAGAGACAAGGTTTTGATCAAACTGGTCTAAAATCACAGTCCTATCGATGGATCTGAGACGATCATCTTTGTATTGTTTATATTCAACCCCCCATCAAACTACCTTACCATATGCAGCATATGACGGGGCAAACCACTAGCGTAACCGCTGAAATATAAGAATCAAGAGCAGTTGAGATAGCTCTAACATATTGTGAATAAGCTAGATTGTAAATCAACAAATTTCAACACTAAAATGATTACTTGATTAATGAAAGGGGAAATTGCTATATTTTTAAGAAAATACTCCTTTTAAGATTTACCTCATGCAGAAGATCTATTTGCTTATATCTAGTTTCATAGATAAGCTTGGAAAATTGATGATAGAAAAATGCAGATTTTTTAAAAATTAAAATTGTTGAAATAAAAACATTACTTAAGTAATACACATTACTAATGCAAAGAATGTATCTATATAAATATTTGTCATTTTTAGATCGATATCTAAACTTTATTTGTTTTAAATAATGAAGAAATTGAATTAGTTTATAATTAAAACAATTAATCGAAGCATCTATCTTGACTTGACACTGAAAATCGAACAATTTGGATATCTGATTGAAAACAAAATATATTTACGATGTTAACTTTGATTCCCAATATCGCAATCCAGTGTAATAAACTCAAGGCTGGTATTGTATATTTTAACTCTATATAGGAAAGAGGATTAGAACTATTTTTAATGCAATGACTAAAGTCTGAAAATACATCCCCGTTGGTTTGTACCCTCCTGCCGATTACAATAACGGAAACATTTAATTTGATAAAAAGTGCAAGGAACATAGTCAATTCATTCATTGATTTATATCTTCTAACCTGAACGTGAGAAAATTTGCCATAACACCGTCATTGTCTGCGCGTTTCATGCTTAACGGAAGTTTTTAATGTAATAGACTGATATGCTTGAGAACCATTTCCAGTTTCTGGACCAGTCCATTTTCAGAAAAGGGGCACATGCGCGACTAAATATGTACCTACATATGTCGTCTGCTTCCGATATTTACAGTGTCGAATCGATCAAAGAAAAGAATGACAAAAATTTTGTCTTTCACGTGGATTAGACAAGAGGTTTCATTAATATGTTCACGTGTGCAAAGGAATATAATTCTAAAGACAACGTTATTGCAATTTACGGAATTATCCGGCAGTTATCGAATAGGATCAATTACGTCATTATGTTGTCGGATGGAAATAAACTACCCCGTAGTGTACGGAATATGGAGCCGTGTTTGTATTGTAAGTCATGTAAGCATGAAAGGTTCAAGGGGATGCAAGTACTAGTGCCATTGTGGTGACAGTCAGGTTAGAAATTATAAATCAATGATTCAATTTACTTAGTTCTGTGCACTTTTTATCACATTAAACGTTTTAGTTATCGAAATCGGTAGGGGTTAAAAACAAACAGGGATGTATTTTCGCACTATAGTTATATAACCTACGGTGCTGACACTTATAGGAGCTCTACGTTGAAACATATTTCTCGAAGATCAGGAAAATATTGGTTGACATATTTTTTGTTATGAACAAGATTAAACAATAGCTGTGAAAGGTCCAAGTAGACTGAATGTGTTCAACAACTAAATGAGAGAGAGAGAGAGAGAGAGAGAGAGAGAGAGAGAGAGAGAGAGAGAGAGAGAGAGAGAGAGAGAGAGAGAGACAGAGACAGAGACAGAGACAGACAGAGAGGGAGATCAACATTCGGAAAATAGTTCAAAGTTTTCAAGGCACAAATCAGGACATTAAAGTAAATTTGTAAGTGGAAATCTTCACATATATTCGCATCTGAAACGTAACGCCAGAGATTCATGATGCTTTGACAACTATAATGATATTCAAACAAATATGTTAAGAGCACACATTTAATGTTATGTTATGGGCATATTTTATCCCTTCTATATTCACATACATTAAACTAAAAGTAATGATGTTATAGGTCGCGGTGGAGTTAATACACTAATCTTAAGTTTTAAATTGGACAAAACAAGGCAAGTAGGTGCACTTTAAAAGAAGCGAAGGTTTACGTGTGCTGATTTCATGCACTAAGGATGTAAAATCAGTATCTGAAATAGACATATGCAACAATTTATCAGAATATTTAACAAGTGATGTCTGTAAAAAAGCAAAGCATATAAGAGTTTTCTGCTATATTTTTTATATTCGGCGGAAACAACGTTGTAAGACATGGCTTGTAAGAGAACACACTCGGCCATATGCAAAGTGCCATACGCAACGTGGACGTTCTTTAATGCGTCTTACATAATCTCGCTTGCTTGCAATCAGGACTACATTATCTACTCCTATCTAGTTTTATAAATAAATAACAGTGGAGATACTTTTGCTCTTTCAAATTTGTCTTGCTTATGTATATCGAAGATGCCAATGATAGCGATTACTAATTCATCTCAGTAAAAATAAATCTAGTTGCAAGAAAGTCATAAGTAATCTTCTCATGATAGTTGTCTCTTTAACTGTTTTCTTAACAAATTTATTTGCTACTGATTTATTTATTTTTTGTCTTGAAGATTTTGGGCTGAAAGAATGTACCATTCTGGGCTTAGAGGAATACTGGCAATACAGTATAAGCGTTAAGGCTAGTGTCGACGGTTTTTTACCGAATATCAGCAGCAGTGTTAATGTGACAACTTTGGAATCAAGTATGTACAACGAAATATATTTTTGAACTTGGAGATTTATTGTAAATTTTAATTGACCAGGTTGAATGTTTCTAGAAGATGATTTGCATTTTCATCTACACTCTTGCCTTTACATGCAACTATTGTTTTGATCGTTGGATCAGTGTTAGTTTAGACGAAGGTTTTAAACTCAATTGCAATATTCAATATTCTCTTACCCCGCCTCTGAAATATAACTAACAAATTACGCACACAGACAAAACACACATAATATTAAATTATATAAGAAACAACCCACAGACAAATCAACCTGACACAGCAAATTGAATTGCACGATTTAAAGAAAGACAGTCATTAATTAGTGACATATAATACAATGCTTCACGATATGTAATATAATTTTCAACTGACGTTTTTGCATAATGATGGTTTACTTCAGTATTTATAAAGTTGTATATGCATGACAACTTGCTAATCGAATTCTGACTCGTAAATAGTATACGTTTGATTGAAATTATAAAGGCAAACTAATTAAACTTTTATTAGCTGGAATAGTATGTATTGGGCTTTTGGAGTCGAGCTTCGTTAGACTGCGTGAAAGCTTCATGCAACATAAGCACGAATAAGCATCAATATTCTTTTGCGGTCTGTGGGGGAGGATTTTGGACGCAAAGCTTAAAATGAACAAATTCTTCTACGCATTGCAGATGCGGTCGCCAGAATTTAAATTGTTTTAAGGCTCAGTGAACTTTATGATTATTGGACGATTGTCCCAAACGTATTTAAGCCGATTGAGTCTTTTCTAAAACTACTACGAAATTTACAGCCGGTGTACGTATCAGCTGTACAGTAGGTGGGCGAGACAGCACTTCATTCCGAACTTAAGGTTGGCTTTGTTTCCAATGTGGAATTAACTATGCCTGTCCATATAATCAATTATGACTTTATACCATCTATAATATCACAGCCACAATTCCATAGTAATGCTTGTGTAATCTTGCATAATGCAGACATTAGGAAATTAATCATGAAATTGATAAGTTTTATGAAGATTCTCGAGTAAACTGAAAAATACTCCAGCGAAGGTATTGGCTGGATGCTTTCCAAATGCTTGGAAATTCAACTTCATCTTTTCCCTTACGAACCTTACCGGGGATCTAACTTCATAACAACCTCAATGTATGTTACACAGCGATGAATGTATCGTATACAGCGAACAGAGATAAACGTGAAAAACGATGACATATGATATTTTGAATATTAGTTCTTTGTCATTAAATTTTCAGCATAGGCTTCTGACACCATACGTAAAAGGTTTGAAAAACTGGACTTCGATTTTCCTGTTAATGTGGTTGCTTGGAATAAAGGCTTTTATGGGAAATGGTTATGCGCGAAGCGACATTGATTACTGAGAGGCTAAACATTTTTCGTGTGGATTAAAAGCTTTCCCGGGATGTGTAAAAACACAAAAAATATAAAGGTACAAAGTTTCTATTTCTGGAATGCCTCTATGCACTTAGCAAGAAACTGCTGCTTAACTTCTGTGATATTTGTTGCTTCGGAATTAGCGCGGAAACGAAGTGTAAACTTACACCGGAGACTGATGAGAACATTTAAAAATTCATCGCAGTGCAATAAAACTGAATGGCCCACATGTAACTTACGCTGACTTAGAAAGTTGAGTTTGAACACATTGATTCCAAGCAGAGACATTCACAAACTAGTACATAAGTACGATCATACCAGCAACAAAGGATAGTTATTGAATTTGATATTGAGTATCCAAGTGACCTTAAGCACACCATAACAATTTTCCGCTATCTTCGTAACGCTGGTGGTGCCTCACGGACGTTTGTTCCCGTTTCATTGCGAAATTGTGGAAGTATCCAAACGCAAGGTTCCTGAATGCATAGAAACTATCTTTAATCTTAGGATTACAACAACTATGTAGTCAACTACGCAACCCACAATTGTATCAACAGCTTGGAATAGGCCGTCTGTGCTAATGAAGACGGATTTTCACACATCGGCTAAGAATGTCTTTAAGAAAAATTTCTTCAAACTGATGAAAGGTGCCGTATTTGGCAATATGATGAAGAATATTGGAACACGAATCAGCTTTGCACATATATGGACAACGAGAAAGACAGTCTCAACTGATTAATTGCTGTTGCATCAATACTTCAGCTTCGCACAATATTGTGCGGCGGGATTGCTGATGTCCACATCAAGAAAGCTAATAAGTTTGAAAAGCCATTTTAAGTTAATGCATATGCATTAGCCTTGTCAAAACGCTTTATGTATTATTTCTTTTATGATGAGATTTGGCCGTTGTATCGTGATAGCATTATGATGATCTAGCATATAGTTTCGGTTCTGAGCAAAACCAAGCATTTGCATGATCAGATGGAAAAATTCCATGAAGATTTAGATGAAACCAAAGAAGATATCGGATAAACTGGAGACAGCGCTGGAATGGTTGCGAAAAGGACACAGGTGCTCCACGAAGAGCGAAGCAAATACACTTGCGAATATTCCATCATTAGCATTATTCGCTAACAAGCCAATTATATACATCAATGTCTTAGCAAAGAGGTTTAACAGTCAATTGTATTAATATATATATATATATATATATATATATATATATATATATATATATATATTACATTTATAACAGACCATGCAAATGGGAAAATATCGCGCTGACCAAAGTGATTACAATATGAATAAAATACGACACCAAATGCCATAAAGAGATATATCTGAAACACAACAATCCTCCTTTCCAGCTTGGACACACAATCAACGTATTATTCCTGTATTTAACAAAATAAAATGTTGACTTAGGTGAGAAATTATATCTAAATTTATGTCGAAACCATTGATGGAGAGAAAACGAACCAACTCGAGGACACGGTTAGACTAGACCATACGAACCGTAACCCGTATGTGTAAATGTTAACATGCCAAATCCGTCTGTGGGAAAAGGTTTTAGTGGACCTTGTAACCAACAATAGGGTTATTGACTCGTGGTTCTATTGGACAAATAATGAGATCAAATAACAAATTACCACCAGTTAGTAATCAACGAGACAGCAAAAATGTGTCAGCGGTTCTCACTTGCCACATTACGAACACCGGAACATTTGCTCATTTATGCATGAGAAAACTGGATATATCGATGACGTATGTAGTACCGATGATGGGTTTAATAAGCTTCCTGTTTGAAGCGAAAACTATTTAGGATTGTCTTCCCGAGTTGCACGAATCAGTAGATAATTTACGCTGAGATTCATTAAGAGCATCAGACATTTTGCTGAGATCAGTTACAAAATCTGTGATTGTGAACGGCTCAGTTGCTTTGAGATCGATTACGTCAATTAATCATCTATAGCCACTACTAGACCGAAAAGAGGTTTCAAAAATGAAGCTGTGCAATAACGTTCAACTGATTCGATGTTTACAATACAGCAATGGAAAACAGGATTAAATTGCAGACAAAGCCAAGACACCAGTGGTAAAGTATGGTTGCATCGCCAAGGCAAAACACTAATGCATCCACAGGTAACATGCGCAGCAACGAAAGCTTTCTACAGTTTCATTCATATCTACCGCATAAACATTTATCCATTCGCAATTCTGCTACATTGCACTTAGCTGCTCGGAGGAAATTCAGTTGAAGATTAGCCTAAATGTGGTATGAGCCCAGAACTTGTATTGTCCTAAATCTATATCAATACCACATGAATCATTTTATGATGTAAAATCTGTGTTTAATATGCAAAGTAAATATAAATTTGGATTATCATTACTGTTTGGATACATACAGCTTTTTAGTCTGTTAGATATCAGGTAAATAATATAATATAACCTCAAAATCGAAAGCGCATGCAATATTGGACGGTGGATATAGAGAAGCAACATAGATAAATTATGCCAAAGCAGTTACTTGTTCTAAGAGAATGAGAGAGATAATCATGTGTATATACCAATAATATTTGAATGCGATAGTCCTAATGCGGCCCTTTCGTTGCCGCATTGTGACGAAGAAGCTTCCTGTAGAGAAATATGACCACATTTTGTCGTTGTCTGCTACTTATATGAAGTTGGAAGAAACATTTTTCTCAATAATATAATATTCTTAACGAATGTTTGTGAAATTCGGATTTTCGACGTAGCTTAAACAATATTCAGTTCATATCGCTAGCCTGTCGGCAGTGTTGTCTAGCACTGGTGCATCATGTCCCAGAAAAATAGCATCATATCCCACCCATTCACCTCAGGTCTACCTTTCATAACACAAATATCTTAAAGCTAAACGCCTATCGCGGCAGCTGTTAGTACCACTTTTATAAGTCTTTGGTATGACTTTTTTCCGGGGACTAAACATGCAACCTCCTCAGCGGAGGCATTAATCACAATGCCATCGCAGCAGTCTTAAAGAAAAAAAGTGATTTGCAGATAATCGAATATAAAAGCAGCCATTACATTAGAATTAATGTTTTATATTTCAGTATATTGAAACGATCATGAATACAATACAGAATTAATTTGTAGAGAACTTGGGACTGACGGTGTTTTGTAACATTTTCTACGGCAATTGGAGCAAACATCATCGTATGTTACAGGCCTTTGCAAACAATCGTATGTGTGCATTTGCAGAGCTCTGTAAGTGTTGTACTTCAAGCTTCTCCTCTTGCCCTTCGGATGCATCAAGAACATTGAAATGCTTTTCGTTTTATATTATAACTTCTATGTGATACATTACACCGTGTAACGGATACTAACATATTGTACTTTAAAGTCACTCTTGATCGAAAATATTTTCTGACTCATATATTTAGTGAGATCAACGCATATGTATTTTCTCTAGGAAATGATAAGTAGGTGAAATGATACTACTGCTGGTATTATTATTATTATTATTATTATTATTATTATTATTATTATTATTATTATTATTATTATTATTATTATTTGTAGTAGTAGTATTATTAGTAGAAGTTGCAGTACTTATATGCAAGCAAGTTGTCAGTTGAATAACAGATACTCATCGGTAAATGTTCTATCATTATAGTTATGGTTATGTGTTATTATACCTGATCAGTAAGTTTACAAAGTGATGAGGTAAACATTCAATGAAATAAAAATATATGCCATTTTAATACATATGCTGTATTTAGATAAATAGATTAAAATATTTGTTTTGCTGCTGTGAGATAGAAGCGGTGCAAATATCTTTTTCATTTAAAACAACATAATTCAAATCCGTTTTCACTGTTTGGAGAAAAATTGTAATTCTCTAGTTTTAATAATGGTCACAAAACTTATTGACGTAAAAGCAAGTTCAAATTTATATATCGGTACGAAAACAATGTTTCTTCACGTGAACAACGCACAGGAAACTGTAACAAAAACAGTCAATTTTGGTAAATATTATGTAAATAAACTTGAATAAAAACTATTGTATGAAACTAGAGAATAATGATTTATCCACAGCTCTGTTTCCAATACCACCATTTTCTGATAAAAATAACATTTGGTCAGTCTCTTCTAGTTTTGTTTTTGATGAATAATATACCTATACAATCTTTACTTTCCACTCAATAAATATAAAAAGATTTGCAAAGTATTGATACTCTTATGAATGTGTATTCTACTTTGTTTGTCATCATGTGCAATATTCCCAGTAGGTTTTGAAAACTAAGCAGTGAATTAAACTTGGTTTCCAACTTTTAAACAAACAGAAAACTGCTGTTATATGGGATATTGAACTGAAAAAAATCGCGTGGATAAGGTGGATTCGATCCTGATACGCCAATATGGCACATAAACGCTCCATAATTTGAGTTATGGAAGCCGGTAATTACCAAGCTGTATATCATATAGATAACTACTGTATTATACACTTCCAAAGATCCTTTGCTGTGCTCAGTTTATGCTATAGGTTTAAAGAATTAATACTCATACAATATGATTGAATGATAGGGTCAGTAAACCTTGATGAAATATAAGCTGATTGTAAAATGTTTCTTCAGCTGAAAATTAACAGCTTCGTATATTGATTGATTATATTTACAAAACTGCAGTACAAAAGTGAGTACAGGAAGTATAGCAATTAAACGGTGAAATATCATTATGAAAATAAACAAAAACGTTAACTTCTTTTCATTATATATATATATATATATATATATATATATATATATATATATATATATATATATATATATATATATATATATATATATATATATATATATATATATAGATATATATATATATATATACATATATATATTTATATATATATATATATATACATATATATATATATATATATATATATATATATATATATATATATATATACATATATATATATATATATATATATATATATATATATATATATATATATATATATATATATATATATATATATATATATATATATATATATATATATATATATATATATATATGTATGTTTGGGTATTTATATTTATATTGCAATATTATCAGGCTTTGTTTAATTTTGAATCAAAAATGCCCCATTAACTTCTCTTCGAAAAATCGCGTTTCCAGGGCATTTTATAAAATCGTGAGAGAGGAACTTTTGAGTGTTAATGCTTTTAAAATATCCTAATTTACTGTCTCTGGGAATATTTCATTTAAGTAATGGAATAAATGACAATGCGCTTCTTATTTTTCACACATAGCGATAAATAAGCAGCCACTATGCAACATGGAAGAAACGACAACACTACCTAGACAGCAAAATTCAAGAATTGTTTAGTTTTTAGTATTCAACTTAGCCAAGCTCCCAGAAGATAATATGAGAAAAACAAAAAGAAATACACAGTGATCGAAGTTTCATCTTGGAGCTTACCTGCAGAGAGATCTTATTTCAAGTTTCACCTTGCTGAAATAGAGAGAGATCTTATTTCAAGTTTCACCTTGCTGAAATAGAGTTTTTTTCCCACACCAGCCAATTTGAAAGGTCGTGTCTTGGCATAAAAAAGAAATTTATAAGCATATTTATTGCGATCAAGTTATTTTTATAACGAATAATACAATGAGACACATATTCATGAAAATCATAAGTATTTTCCTCATAATAACTGGGACAAGAAATGGTCCTTATTCAATATAGTCCATTGACAAATAAAAAAAAATAAACGAATCTCAGCTTTTTCCTAATTGTGGAGAGCATATAGATAGAGATTAGTTAAGCAAAATTTGTTTGTACTGCAATCATGTTAGAAAAGAATATCTTTAAACTAGGACACAAGAAAGCAAAGAACTTATAGAGCAAGAAATATAGAGATAAAACCTTACAGAACATCTGAGTAAGAATTAGAATAGTACATGTATTAAGAAAAACTTAATTCAGATTTAAGCGTTCAAATGTTCAGCTTATTTCTAGTGATTTGTATGACTATATTTCAGTCAAAATGATCATGTCATTCCGCCGTTCGTTTTGTTTAATCCTAGAGAGCAAACGAAATGTTTTCACTCGTCTACACGGCTACAAACAGTGATGTAAAGCAAAAGGAAAATGCCATTAGTCACCAGATGCATCAGCAAACACAATGTATATTTATAAACCTTTAAATTATGCACAGTTTTAACTTCATTGAATTGATATAACCGAGCGTTGTTTGCGAGTTATATTAATAAGCTATTCTGGTTTATCTGAATGTGTTTGAAAGTAAGTGCCATGACATTAGACAATGTTATTGGATAATGTGAATTCCATTGGATAGGAATATATAAAGTATCCATATTTTCCGTCAAAAAGATACAATGTCGATTTTAATTGTAACAATGACAAACATGGTTTATCATCCATTGACATTTTGTTTTATTCTAGCACCCGGACCTGTTGAGACTTTGGAATTGACACCAGAACATAATCCGAATAATTCTCGATCTATGCTCGTAAGATGGAAACCACCAATACCAAGACAAAGAAATGGAGTGATACTTTTCTACAAAATAGCCTACTATTACAATTTATCAGATGTGGTAATATATATATATATATATATATATATATATATATATATATATATATATATATATATATATATATATATATATATATATATATATTCTGTTTTTATTCTCTTACTAGGTTCATTATTCATTATAGTATTGTGACCATTGCAAAAGTTTTCACATGTTACGCATATTGCATAAATCAAATTTTTAAAATTGTTGTCCATGTACTGTTTAACTTTAAATATCTGACCATTTATAAGACTTTAAGACACTATACGTACAACATGTTTTCACTGCTTCTTATACCACATTTGGTTACTTCGGTTTCTTGTTCAACGAAGCTAAATTTATCCAGGGAAAGAGTTTGTGTACATTTGTGGTTTGTGTTTTACTATCAATAATACTAATTTTCATTCTCTTAATAAAATATCTGATTTTATCACCACCATAAAATAATTGTGGACATTTCTGTTCATAAGGTGCTGTATTAGTTAGTGTTCCATAGATTAGAAGTAGAAGTTGTAAGGGTGATGGGCTGATGTTTTGATAATTATTGCCCTTGATCAAACACACGTTCAAGGACTCGCACAAGTACAGAAAACCTTTTGCAGGAGAAACTAAATAGAATAAATTATCAATCAAGGAATACTGAAAGCTATTTCAGTATTCCTTGATTCATAATTTATTCTATTTAGTTTCTCCTGCGAAGGGTTTTCTGTACTTGTGCGCGTCCTTTTACATGTGTTTGCTGTTTCCTTTACAATCTATATGTAGTAATTTTCATTAAAAAAAAGATCACACTGCGTTAAAGTACCAGCTTAAGACACTCGGTTCTGGAATCATTATTTGATTGTGAATGTATGATTTCACTTTTCATGCTTAGCCAAACTTTTACTACTTCTTGTTTAGGGTAATGCAGAATATTAGCCGATAAGGAAGTGTTCATCTATCGTTTATAAAGTACAGTAGCTAGTTGAGAAAACCAGCATGATACTTATGAAATTAAGAACTCCCTTTCATTGATGTTTTGATATAAATGAAGAGAAATGATTATTAGTTATGTGCAACTTTTAGTCTCTCTAACAAAAGGTGGTACATTTAAATCTTCAAGCCATTTTACTTCTACATAATTCGAATTTGCTGCTGATGATAATATTGTTTGGAATTTTACAGGTCTTTAAAGTAACTTTTAAAATGTTCAACGTTCGTTAAACGATAAGTCTCTCCTTTATTTGGGTCATTGTATTAGTTTTCAGCTACGTACCTTTTAATTTTTAGTCCTCATGATTTAGCAATTTATAGAGTAAATCTCGCTATCCATTATTATAAAAGCTACGCTTTGGAAGCTTCTTTGATAATAATTGATCTGTCGTTTAATAAAGATTTGAGGGCTATTATGTCCTATTTATATGATGTTATTTATTTGCATTTACGTTCTGGTGAATATTTATTTAAGAGTTTGAAAAATATGTTTGAGGAGTGTACTCTTTGGTCGATTTCTTGCCGTTTAATTCTAACCAAGGGTTTTCCTTTCGTTTCTTCTTCATCAACACTTGCGTAAAATGTGATGCTTAGTCTCTAATTATGACCAAATTATTTCATGTGCGTAGGTCGTTCTATTATACTTCATTTAGGTGTAATCGGAAATTTAAGCGCTAACTTCAGTAAACGTATATCATTTGCAGATAGATATTTACTAGAAAAGCTTATTGCCTTTTGAATCATTTCTTGTCTTTGATGTATTATGCTTGTATAAAATAATTGGTAATCTTGCAAGATGTCACCTTCAGACCCGATTCCTTTCTGGCAATTGATGTTATTACTCTTCCGCCTCCATCTGACGTTGTTTAAAAATAGTTACTTACATATCTACGCATGTAAAATTCACAATCAAGTACACTAATGATCAGATGAAACTTGTATTGGATATTGTTATTCGTACTGACCATTTTATTCATTGCATCAATACATTGAAGCATTTCTTCCATAATGTACAGAGTATTTATATACTACAATTCACCAGTATAATACAAATTACCCAATATAGTGCAATTTGTTTTCAAATAGTCCAATTATGGTCATACTATGGAAGGACACCTGACATTCGCTAATATATATCAATAACCACACCTTAGACCATGTCAGTTTATCTCTAGTTGTTATTGTATATCAATATTGCTTAAATATTCAAATAAATTGCATACTCCCGAAACGTACTTATATAGCATATTTAAAGCACTTGATTTTTCTTTAGATGTGCTATTGAAAAGCAAACTTTTGAATATCCCTGCAGTCATTATTTGGTACCCACAACCTCAAATTTCATAATCTTTAGCAAAAGGGGATTACATAATTTTGATATATTTGTAAGAATGCTAAACGTTCATAGAAAACAACAAAAAACCTATGCAAAAAGTTACACAAGGTGGAAAACACTGAATTGGAATGGGTTCTAATCGGGTTTGAGAGTTCGCTAAACACAATAGTTCCCTCTTAACGCCGACACCAATCTTTTCTCATTTATTTAGTAAATAAAACATTAAATACTCTGTTTATTATGTATATAGACTAGTTCTTCTGATTAATGCTCGTTTATTTTTATGCACATTTAGGTCGAAATTGTTCTTGCGTCAAATGAATCACAAACACTGCTTGATTACCTAACTGCTGGAAAGATTTATTTTGTCAACGTAAGTATTAGATTTAGTGTAAACGTATTCTGCTTGAAGGTGTAAAACATACTTTGCGGGAACAAATACAGCTGTTTTATCAAAGTAATGAAACGTAAAGGTATACTTAAAATTTCTCACGATTGTTATGAAAGTTAAAAATGCTAAATACATTTGTGCAAACATAATCAGAGGAGTGACAAATGACATATATGGACTAAGGGTAATTAATCATTACGCATTCTTTGCAAGAAAGGAGTAGAGAGGAGAAGGTTTTTATTGATGAACCATTTATGATATATTTATAGCTGTATTTCAGATATTATAACCTGTACAAAATACAATGGCGTCTGTCGTTTCTTTATATATAGATATCGGCGAATACCAGCAAAGGATATGGTGAAATTGTGCAAAGAAACGAGACTATAAGTAGTGGCGGTTAGTGTCATTATTTATGTAACCTTGTTGTAAATATTCTATATATAGCATAGTATGTCAAATTTGAAATCATATTTGTATCAACGTAACAATACACTTAAGTTTTGTAAACTCAGCTTTGATGTTTGTGATCTTAATTTTCGTGGTCTGTTTCCGTTATGCAATGCCCTTAGGAAATGATTCCGAGAGAGAGAGAGAGAGAGAGAGAGAGAGAGAGAGAGAGAGAGAGAGAGAGAGAGAGAGAGAGAGAGAGAGAGAGAGAGAGAGAGAGAGATAAAACTAGTATTGCATAATTTGTGTTATACAGCATGCATACTACACAGTCACAATCGAAGTATTTCATATACAACCTTTACAAATCCTTTGCTGTGGTATCAAGAGAAATTTCATATTGTGCTAATATTAATATGTTCCTTCTAGCACAGTTATGTATATATATATATATATATATATATATATATATATATATATATATATATATATATATATATATACATATCTATATATGTATATATATGTATATATATATATATATATATATATATATATATATATATATATATAGACATATATATATATACATATACATATATATATACATATACATATATATATAAATATATATATATATATATATATATATATATATATATATATATATATATATATATATACATATACATATATATATATCTATGGGTGACGGTTTTCTATTCAGTGAATCGTTTTAAGATTATAAATCGGAGTAAGGCCACGTTTCTTTTGCAGCACCAGACCCTCCAACAAAACCCTTGTTAAAATCGACAGCGCAAGTGCCTGATCCAACACGGCAGATTGCAGTTGATCTTCCGGTGTCTAGCTTCCTGTGCAACACCAAATATGGATTTCCAGAACGTTGGGGTGTTGTCGTATCTCAATATTCTAAAGCTACAGGTTACAATTACTTTTAATTTTTAATTTATATAATTTAGTTTTCCAGCATATGCTTTTAATAATATAAGAAAAGCAACCCATAATTTATATTATTAGTTAATTATTCGAGAGCGACTCTAAATTTCACTTTAAATAAATGCAATATGTTTTGGATTTTAATAGAAATTAAATTTTCCACTCTCTTTCGCGCACGGTTTAAGTTTTGGTGTTGGGAAGGAAAGAAGTGTGAAATTTCAGTACTTAAACTACGAAATCAATAATGCGTTTCCTTCTGTATTTAATTTAATATGCGTATAATAATGGGTGTCCAATTTTCCTTTCAGGGGCATTCAGTACGAGTAATTTCCAAAATCGTCTTTAATCATATGTTATGTTTAATCAGACAATTATCAGACATCTCATAAAATTGAATGAAAAGGTTTCTTAATTGATAATTGATGAAGGTGATATAAACTTGATGTAAGACTTCCTATTTTTGTTTTTCCTAGATAATCCATTTAGAGGAAATGCATCAGTTTTTGACGCAAAACTTAAGTCATACAGAAGTTGGAGAAACATAAGAAATGAAGATAATTTTCCTCCATATCGAGCAACCTATGATGGATGGAAACCAATAGAGTCATGTGGTGCGTACTTTGATCCTTAAAACTTGTTTAATTTTATCAATATTATATGAGCATTTTGCGTCGCTGAGTCCTTCTATAAGTTTTATAATAAATGTTTTGTACAACGGAATATTCCAACAGTCGCAGGGGAGATACTGTTGCTTTCACGGCATTGTGTGAGGCAGTCGCGTGGGCCTCAAGCTTCTTCAAACGCATCGAGATCTCTACTATACGTCCAAGTCATATTCAATGTTTGTCTATAGGACATTAAAGGTGGTTGCAAATGTTTTAATTCGCCTTTCCAGTTACAAGACAATTCTAAAATATATGAGCTGTGGAATGCTTTCTGACGGGCATTGCGTCTACTTCAGTTAGTATTGCACTTCGCACACAAGTCTGAAGGTAAGCTATACCTTTTCTTACACAGCAATAAATTTGCTCATATGATTTCAGCATATGTTCCAATGCAATGACGAAAGCAAAATAACGTTTTGTTTTCCCAAATCAATTCATTGTAACCTTTGGTCATTCTTTTTATTAGTCTCTTGCTGCTATTTTATGCTTTAATGCCAGTTGGATCTCACAGTCTACATGTCTGAGAATCAGCCATTTCTCTTCCTAATCCCGTATCTGCATAAAATCGGCCTGGGTGATAGAGAAAAAAGAAACCAGTTACCATCTAATATGTTCGCGTGTCAGTAATTACAACTGCAAGATTAGAACATACACGACAGCTGTAAGCCTAATTATTCTTGTAGATGCACAAAACACGCTAACCTTATGAGAATATGAAAGAGTTCAAATTTCTGATTGTTGAATTTATGTACTGTACCCCATAATCCTCACTCTACCTATATGTCGTCAAATTTTGTAGTTAACATCTACATCTGATACGCATTGCTTTATTTCACTAAGTTTATATGAAAATGAAGTGAAAGTAATTCTAATTAGTACGCCATTGTTGAAGGTAATTGTCGTTTTATTGAACAGTAATTTAATTGATTAATTATTTTAGGAAGAATGTACTATATAATATAATGGAACAAATGCCGTATTTACCACATTCAAGATGTGAACAGAAAACGATCATATGGAAAACCAAATAATCAAGTATATGTTTTAATCTGTTAAATGTGATTTACAATAAGCGAATGGTTTTGCAAAATAACGTAAAATGGCCTCTGGAAAACGAAGTGTGACATCTTACGTTATACAAACAATATGAAGCTTCCCAATCCGATTTAGTGAATTTGTAAATTTATTTGGTAACCTGATGCGAAATAGCTGATGTGATCGCGTTTACCTTGTGAAAGTAAGCAAACAGTGACACCTGCATTATGGTATACATCGCGTTGGGCAAAGCACAGACAAGTAAATGCAACCTGTGTATTTCAAGAGAAGTTTCCTACACATGTACGTTTGTATTTTGCTTGGAAAGTCATTGTCATCCGACACATATTTGCGAAATACTTTTGATAACTTCCAAACGTTAGAAAATGACAATTTGTTTTTGTTTGGAAAAGCATGGTACATACTGAGTCCTATTTAATGTACAGTTAAGATTGTCGAATTACGATGACGCCAATGACGACAAAATTAGTTCTAAGAGCCCCAAACTTTTTTCTGTCCCTTTGATGTACTTACTACAATCCAAGTTTCAGCGTATTCTAATGTGAAGACATTTTTTTTATATAGGACAATCGAGCTGGTCGTTTACTTATTTGTCTGTTACGATGCAAATAAATAAAACAATGCAGACCGTTACCAGCAGACATGACATGATAGAATACTTAAAAGCAATTGTTTACAACATTAACATTTAAACTATACTATTTTAATATGTGAAAGATGCTAACTTTGTTTAACACTACTGAGATTTATTTCAAGTAAACTTTTTCTTATAACATAATTTAATAGAAGTTTTTATATTTTATTGACAAAATGTCACATTAAATGAATTAAGTTTTTAGATCATGGGGGAAATGACTAGGGGGGAAGTCCTATCTGATGGAGGGGGAAATCCAGGGGGAAATGTCCGGGGAGGGATAAATGTCGGGAAAGGGGAGTCCGGGGAGGAATGTCCGGGGTGGGAAGATATCCTGATGCCACTGTAAATAGTCACTTTTTCTATTGTTTTTAATGATCACACCATTTCTCTTTGAAAGGATCGCAGGCAAGAAGAAGACGTTCAACCGAAACAGTGAATGGACCTGATCTAGTCAGCTTTATAATAGGGCAAGATTCAGATTGTACAAGCACTAATCAGCATTTTTGTAATGGTTATTTAAAACCCAACACTGAATACGGGTAATTGTATATTTTGTTCTCTCCTTCCGTCTCCATATATATATATATATATATATATATATATATATATATATATATATATATATATATATATATATATATATATATATATATATATATATTCAAAGTGTTTTGATTATGAATATATGAATGTACTGTTTTATTAAAATATACGATTTCATAATTACTCTGCACCTATCAGGTCAGACAGATTAAAAACGTTGTGGTCAGATTACTTTGACGGTTATTCCTGTCTAAACATATTCCTGGTATTGTTGGATAATAAAATTTTTCTATTTCTAATATGTCATTCTACCTGAAAGGACTTTCTTTACTAAATGAACATCGCTATTAACTTGTGTGTTGTATTTATCTTGTATAAATACCAAAATTGATATGAAATGGTTTCGAGAAATGATTTTAAATCAGCAATATTGCTTACACCAATTTGATTTGTGTCTTTTATCCCATAAATTTGTGTTAATTGTTTTAATTACCTTTTGTGTGAACAGTTTTAGGGTCTACGTTTGCACATCCGATGGTTGCACGGAAAGTATGTGGTCCTCGCCCATTAAAACAGGTAACATTGTAACAAAGTATTACGAAGCATCTTTTATTGTCAAACTTACATCATGACACGTACCAATGTCCATGACCTTAATTATAAGCCTTGCTAAACAGCATATTTAATTTGATTGTACGTGTCGTAACATTTGAACAAAACATGAAAATACAATTAAATTGCCAGGAATATATACTGTATTGTTACTTTTGTGACAATAATGTACACTTTAAGCCAATAGTTCTTGGATTATTTTGACCTTGTACTTTCATCTCTCACCTTTCAAATCTAGAATACAACTGATACATTGTAGCTGATTGTAAGTACATCTTTACAGTATCTGTTTCTTTTCCAGATAAGGATAATACAACCGTGATCGTCGTATTGTCTGTCGTTTTATCTTTGCTACTTCTCTTAAGCATTGTAAGCATCATCGTTCTCAGAGCTAGGAGGAGGATGTAAGTGTGCAATAGTACGGGTAAATTAAATATTTCATACAGCAATCATAACTATCTATGTTTCTCATCCCCGTCTTTTAAGTTTCAACATTTGCTTGTTTCTATGGCCCTTGCAATGATTTCTTAATTGTTACTGTAGCTAACGATACCAGCGGCGTTTGAGAAAATATTTGGGGTGGTTGATAGTTATGGATTAAAAATTTGCAAAGCAATTTGAACGGTTATGGCAGTAATCATGTCTTGTAATATTAATGTCACGTTGGGCGATATTTATTCAAAAGATACGCTTTCTTATATGACTGTTTATTCTTTGCCAAAGACCATTATAAAATGAGTTAATATTTAACGAGTTTTCGTTCTTTAGAGTAAAAAAGTAATTTTGCAACTTCGTCTGTTAAGTGCACTATGAAATGCCCAAATATATGCTGCATCTTTTCACATGACATTTATTACTGATTGTGTTCAACAAAAACACAATAGGATATTCGAAAATGGACTCGTATACCTTGTCTTATCTAACGTCCAGACGGCACTGATGACGTGAAGTGGGTAATCACCTGATATAATTAAAAAACAGAAAGATATGGATCTATTAATCTAATGCATACCAGAGTCGATAAGTGTTTTAAAATAACTGTGTATAATGGAGCCTAATATTATTTGTGCAGTTAAGGTAGACGGTGGTATTGAGAAAGAAAGATTATGGGTACCTAATCTTGAAACTTATTATATTACGTTAAAAAAATCTAACAGTAATATAATGTTTAGCAATTATCAGATTTTTTCTTTCCTTGTCTGTTTCGAACAGGATTGTTCCAGGAAACCAATAAATAAGGTATCCAAATAAATAAGCGCAAACGTTACTTTGGTGCCACTTGACTGTAAGGAAAAAGTCCTAATTCTTAAATATTGTATTGCACGAGATGAATCATAAATAAGTAATAGGTGGTGGGGCAAATAACTGAATAATAATAATAATAATAATAATAATAATAATAATAATAATAATAATAATAATAATAATAATAATAATAATAATAATAATAATAATAATAATAATAATGACATTACGTTTTCTTTGTAGAAGTAGGAATTTAGTAATTTTGGTGGTAGGAAAAAGAGAGGAAAGAATAATACATACGTAAGTGCTCGAAGTGGAACTAGATGTTGCAGTAACAACAGTAGGCATTTTGATTGATAATATTCAGCGATAAATATGTTACTAAGGTAATTGAATAAAATAATATTTAGTATGCCACATGAGATTATTTAATTAGATCTGTCTGACCTTACTCACATTTTCTTTCAACAAATATTATAATAGGTGCTTCAAAGTCGACAAAACATCAGGTCCATATTTAAACCAGGGTGACTATGATTTGAGCCTGACAGGAGCTAAAATAAATGTACACAGGTAGGTAATTCGGTTGCAGGTCTGTGACAGTAGTTTAATTTGGGAATATAAGTGACTAGGTCATTGGTCAGTTTTTCAATGGCATATCAATATATGTCAAGTTAAATCATATTGAGACAAATTCCAGAAAGTGTCTCTAAAGCGAAACACCATGTTAGCCCACCCAGTCTAGTATAGATATTGTTAGAATTCCCACTCTTATGTAGCACGTTAAAATTGCAACAGTTTGCTTCAGCTGAATCTGTCATAAATCATCCTGTCATGCCGTCTTCCGAGGTAATAAGTCCCAATTACTTAAATCTAATATTGCTTTTAATGCTACAAATATCGAAACTTTTGCGATTGTACAACACGAAACAGAATAATGTAAAATCAAGCTATATATTCGAAGAATGTTGGACCAAGTATAACTCGGTTATTATAATATTACATATTGACGACTTCTTTACTTTTAAAGGAATTATTAGTGGATTAGACATATTTTGTCTACCGCTTGGTTTTGTTTTCAAACGGTCTTATTCTATCTGATTCTTTAAAATATCGTCTTGTTTTTCATCGTCCAAGAGGCCAAGTTCAAATCAGTGAAACTCATTTTATTGTATGTACATCACTAATTGTAAAACCTATACAGATTACATTTCATGATTTTCAAATCAAACGAATATTGCCCTCCAGTTTTTGTTAGTATTCATTTCAGTCTTTAAATGCAGAAATAGTACAACACAATTTTTTACACTTTCACTTATTAAAGCTCGTGATATTTGAATTGTAGCAGCAGCATATACTTGCTAATTTGGCTCACGCATTAACCCTTAGAAACAATGTATTGGATCCAGATTTCCATGTTTTGTATGCGACAATGTTTGTTCCATATCATGATTGGCGTTTTTAAGATAAAATATATATGCACCAGAAGATATATTATGATTATCAAGTCATAAATGTCAGCATAACAAGTCTTAAATTTCAATACATGACAAATCAGAGGTAGAGTAAACATCTATATATGTGCAATAATTGAGCAATTAAAATTTATTTTTATTTCTATATTTAGTGTTTAATTTCCTACTGACAAAATATCAAATGTAACATAGGCACGAGGTTGTATTACTAGGTGCAGTCCAAGGTGTCGCAATGCATAGCATCACACACAAATGTCAATAACATGGGTGCATCATAAGTTTCTCAAGACTGGAAAAAAGTTCTCTTGCTCTAATGATTGGAATCTTGTTTGGCTTGTGTGCCAATCCAATGACGAAACAATCTTTATCTTTTAATAAATTACCGTTACATTCTTGAGTGTGTAACCATCTGAATTATACACATCATTGCATGTCCTCTTTGATTAGCTTTGTTGTTTATAACATATTACAGTATAGTAGATCAATTTTGGAGTAATTTAGAGCACATACTGGTGAAAAGCTAAATAATGCTGGAAGAAATCATCGCAAAACTGTACAGACGCCCTTTAGGTGCAAATATAAGGATCTGTTGTCACATGTTTACAAATATATCACTTTAAAATTTAAATTCTGATAGATGCAAAATTTACCATGACTTTTCATTACCAATATTCTATTAAATAGTTATATCTGAACTGTAGGTACAGTTAAAATGTAATGACATGCATGAAATTATTCATAGAAGTTTTTATTGGACGTCACAATAATAACTTTGTTCTTTTTAATAATATTTTCTGCCAGAATGAACAAGTACTCAGATGCAGGATGGAACGGTGTTTTCCAATCCCCTAAATTAACCATGTTATTTGATACATCATCATTTTGAATTTAAAAATTCCTTATTTTATCATATAACATAGTCCTTTTATCTTATTTTATCTCTGATCGCTTATATATGCTGTCTTTTCATTAGATCTGACATGAAATATATGATGCATTACCGTTATGACACAAAGGATCTAGCAATTATCATATGTTATTTTTAAACGGTGCTATCTGTATGGCTTTATTGTGATCTAATTTACATCTCTCAGTGCCAAGTTGTTAGCTGGACATGGCAGATTATCTCTGTATGACCGTATGTATAATCTTCACAATAGTACCCTTTTCTGTTTTTATTAAGATTAAAGACAGGTTTTTTTGTGAGAATCCTTGTCCCTAAGGAAATATTATTTTGTTTTTGCATTATTGTATTAGCTGTAATTTGTTTGAATATATGTTCGTATTGTTTTATAATTTTATTTCTATTTTGAGATAATTTATCTTCTTTACGAATAATTACATTCAAAAATGATAAGCAATGAATTGAAATCTAACGAATTGAGGTAAGATTTAATTAGACAACATTTTGTTTATCCATTTTGTTTAGAGTTTATGGCATAGAGATCATAATATTAACTATAAAACTTGATGCATAAGAACTTCCATTTGGACAGAAACTACCTTTGTCAGTAACAGGGCCTGAACTTGTTCTCCCAACACGATTGTACTTATCCTCCAAAAGTCATTTATATTTTGTTTGTGGGACATCCATTTCTATACATTTGTGGGAAATCCATTTTTAAAGTTCTTTATCTAAATGCACCCTCATTATGATCAATATTTCCTATTTTAAAAATAAAATGTCTGTTATTAAAACAACATTAAATATTTTGCTTTAATGCTGTCATTTTTAACTATGTAATAGAAATATGCATGTAGTGTAAATTTTGTACAATAAGAATTATATTTTGCACTGTTAATTATCGTCTGGAATTTTATTTTTTCAAATATTTAGTCACTGAAAAGACAAAGTGCTCATCAAAACTAACATTCTTGGAAACATACCTGAATTTAGAGTGAAATTACAAATATGAATTTATTATTGGAAATATTATTGTGATTCAAAGAAAGTCAGTGGTTATAGTACAACAATGCATGTCACCGGATCAATATACAAACGTCCAGGTTTGCATTTATTTGCACCAAAGTTAATTAAGAACTTTGATCATTAAGCCATTTGTTAGAAATTCCAAGTTTATGTTGGATTTAATTAGTAATTCCATATATTTCGTTTACATTTTGTGACTCGTATTCTAGGGAAATAAATTATTTGTTTCAATCTTAGCTCAACGATTCTCAAAGCTTTCCATTATTTATTTTATAACCGTAGATTCATAATATAAGTTGATACCCCCTGTTATGTAATGCCCAAAGATACAAGTTCCATGGATTCATGCAAGGAATGCAGTCACACTGGAGGTGAAGAACAACAAGAGACAAACTATTAAAATGACTGCATTTAAATTATCGACTTGTAATGTATGAAATGGTAAACATTTCTTGTAATGATAAGATAGAGAAATGCAAATCTGTGAAATGTTATTGAAATATTCGATAATATCCAATGGGCTGTAATTCCTATAATGTTTCTAGTGGATTAATGATATTTCAGAATGCCAATGTGTGTTATCACAGCTCTGAAAAACTATTCAGCTTCAGAACATGACGTTAAAAAGCGCACTTCTGGAGAAGGAGATTAAGTTCACTTGAGTTGTCTAAGTCTAGTGGGAGTTAGAGACATCTGACTGTTGGTTCCTAAATGTCAATGCATGTTTTGATCGCAGAAGTATATATCACAAAGTACTAACGTGTTCTCCTACATACATTCGTTGCTATTAGGATTTTAACATCTTGTTGTGACTGTCAACTGTTCCTTGCAATAACACAGTAAGATGTGTTAAAATATATGGTGACACTGTAGTTAGGTTATTCTTGCTTGAAATAATTGCGAAAAACATTGACTATAATGCTTTGCATTGATTAAATGATGTCATTCAAATATTAATGTATTATCTTAATGTATCTATAATATTCATTTTCACTTAAAAGACACTTATATTTTACAGACCCATACAACTATCTCATCTTCGGATGCATGTAGAACATATGCATAAGGATTCAAACATAGGTTTCTCATCAGAATATAAGGCAAGTGGGAAAGACAATTTTGTTATTTTTATGTGTATTTAAATGTGTCATTTTAATTGCTCTTTTCAAAATCAGAAAGATCAGAAGAAAGATTCTAAATGACCAAATGTAGAACAAAAAAAACTATTTAAGATGATTTGTTAGTTAATGTTATGATTCGCACAATTTTATATCTTGATATGTTTCCAATCCACTCTTGTTTTGTATCTTTTATTGTTTAATGTTTATGTATTTACCACAATGGTTTGTAATGGTAACCAACAAAATAATTACAAAATGAATGGGACTGCAGATACTCCAGGGTGGATGGGATCATGTTCATATTCTGATCCTGAATTGGATTATTGAGTAAGTTATGTATTCTGCTTTCGGATAAGGTTTGTGTGATATATATGCAACCTTTGTTCGCTGACAGTAGTGACCAAAGTATACCAAAAAGTAAAAGGAATGGAATATTTAAGAAAATATTAGCTTTTATATGTTGTAAAACATCCATGACAATTATATCAAATAAATCGTTTGCTAGATACGATGATATTTGGCACATCATGATTTTGCACACATGCATACAACTTCTCTCAAACTTACCCATTTAATGAGATATATCCATTGTTGTCACAATAGACACTTACAAAAAAACAGTTGTATATGCACATGTATTCTATGTTTTAAATGTAATGATAGAAGTAGATAACACGTGGACGTTTTAAAACTAAGCAAATACTTTTTTCTCCTTCCAAGGAGTTGCATGCAAAATGGACTAACGTTTTATCTATGTTCTGAACAGTTCATTAAAGAGATTGAGCCTAAGCACACAACAGACATCGCTGGGTCTGAATCTTGTAGATCAAAGAATCGATACACCAACATTCTGCCATGTGAGTTCTTTGCATTGTTCTTATTGAGAGTGCTTATCTTTCTAATGCTACCTGATATCGCATAGTGTTTCTAATGTTTCTAAAACATATATTAACGATACTTTCGCAATTGCTAAGTATGAGCTCTTAATAGTTACTGAAGGAACCTTGCTTACGGTTAGTTCCAGTATTCAACGTAGCCATGACTTTTTGTTACAAATTCTTTAATGCTATTAGTTTCTTTTAAAAAAAATTATGCATGATTAGTAAAAATGATTTTTCTCTCATTATATGAAAGCTCTTGATACTCTAAAACTTATAAATCAAGTTACCGTCATTGTTGGAATGTAAATATGGAATTAAAAATAACAAGTCATATCTTAAACATTCCAATGTTCATCAGCACCATATTACCATAATTTTAAGGATGTTTTCCAATTCATTTTGACAGCACTATTTCAATTAAATATCAGATGACTTTCCTCTCCATCAAATGTAAACCGAAACTATATTGATTCCAATGTTAAAGGATCTAAGAAGGCAATTACAAATGGCCAGTATTATTGTTACAAATTTTAGTGGATAGATTCAATTTGAGACGCAGGGTATTAATAAGTTTAGATCTTCACTGAAGATGATTTTAGCCAGCTTAAAGTTCTCCTTCATTTATTTTATACTTGGTTCAGGATGAACCGGGAAAAACCCCAAGAAGTAGCACAAATCCACAGGTACTGAAAAGCTTTCTCTCATACCCAGGATGGCTGCGTTCCCATGCCTCATTTATGCGTGTTTGTGTGTGTATGTGTGAAATATACTGCAGACAACACACCTACGAAATGTCAGAAAGTAGAGAAATCAGTCAGTGATATGAATGCTCGTTTCAGATGACCATTCCAGAGTAAAATTGCTGCCAACTGAGGATGAAGAAGGATCAGACTACATTAATGCAAATTACATACAGGTCTGTTACTAATAAGTTCGGATTTAAAGTTTTTAAATTGATGTCCCTATAAACTATTTCGGGACCATGCGTATGAATATAAAAGGCAAAAGTCATCTGGGCCATATGAAGGACAGAGAAACTGTTTCCACTGGCAATGACTTACCATGTTTCATATTATTGTAATAAAAATGTATATAATTTCGCTGCTTGAATTTACAGTCTTTAAAAGGTCATTATCATTAATATAATCCCAATTTCTGACATATTCAAGACATATACAACATTCTGGAAACAATATGCTTACAATGAATAAACAGCTTATCACAACAAAATAGTTATGCTATGCAATAGTTATATTGTAAATAATGGGAAAATTCCAGAAGAGATCTTAATATATTTTCATTTTTTCTTCATTATCTTTACATTGTCAGAATAGTTAAGTATTTCCCGATATTTCACTTCTCGCACACAAATTCATAATTAATATGCATGATCACAGGAACTACTTTCGATCGTAAACAAGTTTTATGAATGAACTAAAGCAGATATGTCATGGACTGCCATATACCAGGAAATTTTTCATAGACTGACAAATACAAACTGCTTTGCCACATTCCACGTTAACTTTTGTGATACAATGTTTCAGATTTAGTCTAGCTATAGACGCCATTCAGGGTCCTCACAATAACACGCAAGTAATAAGATATAAGCTGTCTTATTTAACTGCAAATAAAATTGGCAAAATTATACTTACAATTTTACACTCTTTTTTTTCTCAAAATATAATTGTATAGGTCTGCAAGGTTGATTACATGTTTTGAAGTTGTTCTGCAATTTCTTGTTTTATATTCCATGTGCAGTTACATCCTCCTTACTGCACACAAAATAAAATAAACACTAAATTCCACAGCATCTTTTCGATAATTACAATTGAAAGGCTTCATAATATTCCCACATTATGATCTGAATCATTCATTGACAGAATAGAAACACGCATGCCGATGTCAACACATACGATTAAGTTTTTCAGACGCTGCTGGGATCCGATGTAAATTGCTTCATGAAGATAAATCCAGACCATACTTACAAAATTACATCGAATCAACAAAATACCAAAATGTATTCATTCCATATCAAATGGAAAAGTTGTTGCAATGCGTATTCATTAACAATATTACTACAAATTTCAATTTTTAGTAGACCAACGCTGTTTTCTTTCAAAACTTATGTCTGGCGCGCGACCAACTTCAAATTGGTCGGGCGAAATTACGACTATGTTGTTGTTTAATGATGCAGTTACGTTTATATATTTAACTTTATAAAACTGTATATATTCGGTTACTTAGTTTATTGCAGTGTAATTTTGTTTATATATTTAAGCATTGGGAAGAAGAAGAACATGAGCATGTAATCAAAAGGTTACTGCATTTGTATGGGAAAATATGAACTCGTTTTGACGGATATTTGTATACTGAACGACCTTGGGAGTGTAGTATAACCATCCGAAGAAACCTCGTCCATATTTACCCATACAAATGAAGTAACATATACATACTTTTACATTTCTAGGGTTGTAACTCTAAGAGAGAATATATAGCTACACAGGGTCCTTTGCCAGCAACAAGGGATGACTTTTGGAGAATGGTATGGGAACAAAATGCTGAAATCATCGTCATGCTTACTAAATGTATGGAAAAGGGAAGGGTAAGTGCTGACAACTTTGAAAAGACCTGACGCAGAAATTAAATTAAATATTTCTCTGTTTCGAAGAAGTCTTTCTTTTATGTTGACATTGCAAGTATACGAAATAATAAAATGCCGAAATTTCTTTTTAAAGTATAAGTAACGTCTTCTCATGTGTATCAACGACTAAGTATATGCATACTTCAACAGCAAAAAACATTCATGGTTCAGCAGAGAAAACAATATATCAAGGTCACGTTTCTTTGAGGGTTAAAGAAGATGACAGAAGTTTCAGTTCCGTCACCTTGATTTCGCATAAATTAAGAATATAAAGCTTCCGATTGAAACTAGAAACAAGAGGTTGGTAATTACACACTTTATTTTGGGTCGGGTTCCCTGTAATATGTCGGAATTAATTGCAAAGGGCTTGAATTTGATAATCCATTAACCTAACATTACCACCTTAATATAAGTATATCCGCAAGTAAACATAAAATGTGCATTGTTAAGAAGCAGCGTATTTAGGGTTCTCTCTGAACACATAACACAAACGATTCCAGAATATTATAAGTTTGATGCATGTTTGTATTACGGCTAGCGCAGATCCAGAATTGTTTAAATTTTATTTGTTAAATCTGCATACTTTGCGAATATATAGTAGGAGGAGTAGGAGTCTAATTTACCTGTCTTGACCTTCATTTTTTAAAACCTATTCATACAATTTTACCTTTGATTGTTTTACTTTTTGTGCTTGTGGTCAAAATACGCAGCAATTAAAATTCAAAGTTTTATGATTATCGACTATTTTTGTCGACTATGTAATTAGGAAAGTTCAATTATTAGGTGATTTGTTTTCTCTCACGTTTCTAAATTTGCAATGTCGGAGTCACTTTATCGTCATATGATTGAAAGGTACATGAAAACCTCAATAAACCATGTATATTAATTATGGATGATGCCTTTATTTTGAAATGTTTATCTGGATTTAATAATGCATCATTGCGCATATTTTATGCAGGTGAAGTGTGACAAATACTGGCCAGATGTTAACGAACCTGTTTACTATGGAGAATTAATTGTGAACGTTACCTCTGAATCTATACTTAGCGATTATATCATCAGAGTCATTGAGTTAAAACTGGTGAGTTTTTGCTGCTATCAAATTAAAGTCGAAAACGATAAAATAGGAAGGTTTAATTTTTATATTTGTTATCGTCTGTTTCATCTCTATGAAATCGTACTGAATAAATGACAATATTTATATAACATTATACTAGAATATGAATCAAATATATAATGCAGAAATATATATTCACATTTTAATAAAATTGTTGTTAAACGTTATGCTTTGCTATCTTGAAAATGAAAAAAAAACTCTATAATCCATGTAAGTCAGACATTTTATTCCATACTTAAAACTAGTGCATGGCAACCAATGAAAAATCAACAGCTTTAATTTCAATAATTATATTGCGAAAGTAACGTTTTTTCTGTTTTTTTAACACACTAGAGCTTATTAATTCATGTTAACTTTATTTTCGTTTTCTTACTTAGTACTGCTATTTATATTTTGATCTCTACTTTTTCTTGGATTCAGATATTAATGTAGAAAATCATTTAATTTAACAGAGTTTGTTTTTCTTTAGGGTTTGACGTTAGTCGAAGCAATCACATGAAAAGATTTATTTAATAAGCTACGTCAGTTAACTGACTCATAGTTGTATGCTACTGTATGTTTTTGGCATTTCAACATTATTAAATCACTTCAAAATATTTAGAACACCAAGAAACACTGAGGTGTTTGATGTTGTATGCTAAATGCATGATTAACGCATGCTCGTATTTCTTTAGAACACTGGAGAGGTATGTAATAAATAAATATTGCTCCTTTGCCAAATGTGCTTTTTGTTGGTGCTAAGCTTCTATGTAGCAAATGCCTTTGTACAATGCTGCTTATTGATTTAGATCACAAAGCTACTATTTTAAAACCTTTGCCGATCGTAACTGAAAATATTAAATTCTCATTTCTCATCACTCTGTTCCCTGAAATATATGAACTCAATTACCTTATGACTAAGGAGATTTGAAAGAAGTCATGTAAAAGAGCAGATGGATATGTTAAATACCATTTTTTTTAACAAAAATTGCTTTTAAAATCTTGCAACAAATCAAAAGCATGCATTTGGAGTTCACCTTGCATTTGAACGTATATGATATTCTCCTGTAATTTGTCCAGGCTACGTGTGTCCTATGCCCTAATTAATAAAATTTACCATTGATCAAAGTAACTGCCATGCAATATCTGAAGTGCCCATAGCTTTTCAGTCATGTAGTTAAGTGATGAGAATCTTGCTCAGCGCTAATTGTATTTATCATGTTCAAAATGTTCAAAAGGCCACATTTGCATTTGTACGACCGAGAAAATATGTAATATTTCAATTTGAAATGAGCAATACACCGCCAATATGAATACCATATATGTTTATCTCAGATTTGAATATAGCACTGTCAACACTTATTGCTAAATGACTTCCTAGGCTTAAAACAACAGTAAAGTATATTGTAGATGACATCATTTGCAAACATTAAAGTTTGTATTTGACAGTGTAATTATTGGAGAATGTTATGCACAAACTTTGCACTATTACAAACATATTTTTTAAAACTGTCTCACACTGGCTATCATACAGAATATTATGTTGTTTGCTGGATCAATGTCTGGTTGTACATTTGTATAATTCATTTAAGAGAATAATAAAATCAGGTTTGCAGATAACTTTGTAACGTAGTTATCATCTACCAGTATTTTGACTTTGCACTTGATGGCGGTAGACTTAGTCCACTGACTGTCTTTTACTCATTGGACAATTTAAAATGAGGGTAAGCCTATAAAAACCTGTCATTCAGGCAGACAAAATGCGATTACCAACTACGTATTCTAAGTTACAAAAATATGCATTTTATCGTCATGGAAAGAAGAAAACTTGAAGTATATTATTCATTATTATAAGGAGGCTGATGCGAACCTTTGTAATTTGTGACTGGATGCGTTTTCGTCTTTCCACCTCATTTTAGATTCTCTTATTTAATGTTACAAAAAGATCGATGGCTTCATAATCTGTCTATTTTATTTAGCGTTTTTGCACAAATGTCTAATTCATGGTTGTTTGGTCTTTATAATATCTAACTAATACTTTGTGTTCTATTACAATTGTGCTGATAAGTCACATCTTAGCAGTTTTCAGATACACTGATGTCAAGATTTCCACTTACACATTTACTTTTATGTCCTGATTTGTGCCTTGAAAACTTTGAACTATTTTCCTGCAAAACGTGAATGTTGATATCTCTCTCTCTCTCTCTCTCTCTCTCTCTCTCTCTCTCTCTCTCTCTCTCTCTCTCTCTCTCTCTCTCTCTCTCTCTCTCGTTTCATACTCCTGATTTTTCACGCTTCCCATTGTCTCGTGACTGCGCGAACTGTGATGGAATTTACTTCATGAGATATAACTACCTACAAGCATTTTTTCATTTTACAATATTTATAAATAACATTTTTCTTTCTGATCAATATATATATATATATATATATATATATATATATATATATATATATATATATATATATATATATATATATATATATATATATATATATATATATATATATATATATATATATACCAAGAACATATTTAATCCTTGAACATTATTTAACATTGATCCATATAAAACTATGCAATGCGTTGTACATTTGCAGTGCCAAATCTTTCTTATTTTCTGCATTTATATGTAAGAATGCTTGCTTATTTTAGAACCAGATGGCAAGGAAAATTTACCACTTTTCCTTCCTTAACTGGCCTGACATGGGCTGTCCAAAGGATCCAGCAGCTCTTTTGAACTTTATCACATCTGTAAGAACGTATATGAAACCAAATTACCAGTCTCCCATTATTGTACATTGCAGGTATGTTATTATTTTTGTGATGTAATCAATTATTATTAGTCAAGTTGGTATTAATTATATAATATTTTTGTAGTTGGATTTCATATGAAGACAATACAAAATTTACATAATCCCCGTGTTTTTTATCATTTGGTCTACTTGAAAGATAATTATTGCTTACACAATTGATTTATGAAATTGATATCTCCTCCTACCTGTAGATTATTATGACGGATTTTTCTGATGCCTTCCTTCTTAGAAAAATTTTGAAAATATCATGTTACGAAATGCGCAACAATAAAACAACTTTTAACAGACACGATGATTGAGTTGCAACCTAAAATGTCTATAAATGTGGAAACCAATATCGTTTTTGAAAATGATAAAAATTAAACTAGTACAATAAACGATAAATAGAAATATGCTAGAGACGAAGTTTAAAAAAATCAGTTTAAATTTAAGGACTGTATTTAAATAAACGACTCACGTTTTGAGCTGAATCAGTAACAATACAGCTAATCGTCTGCAGAAATATAAACGTTTTGTTCAAGGAAACACGTCTATGTACAATTCATCTATTTTAGCCTTTGATATTTACAAGGCAACGATCACTAAAAAATGAGAGATATTAACTTATTCGACAATCTTTACCAATTCTGGAACTATTAATTTTGTTGCAAGACCCTAGTTGGTATTCCTTTAACAAATACTACAAAATTTAACATTTAATACAACAGTGCTGGTGTTGGGCGCACGGGTACCTTCATTGCAATTGACCACCTAATGCAGCACTTGAGAGATTCTGTTGAAGTAGACATCTTCAATCTGGTGTACGAGATGAGAAACCAGCGTTGTAATATGGTACAAACAGAGGTAACAGATTATATACAAGTTCTTTGCATTGTAGGTTTGAACAATTTATCAGAAAAGACGAAGAGTGTCCGAATATAATTGAAAGGCTTGTATTAGTAAAACAATTTCTCATAGTCAATACTTGTTCCACAACTTTTGATGAAAGTATGAAAGAGAAAAGACAAGAAAATCACTGAAGAATATATTTTCTTCACAAATTAGACGCTGCATATAGCTCCAATGAGGAAAAGGTTACCGCTGATTTAAACAAATATTTGATAGCATTAAAGAAATTCCCAACTGTCTAGTAATTAATTTATATGTACATGTAAATATGATCGATTTCGAATTTAAACGTGTTTCTGTAAGCCGTGTTCGTGTCCACCATTCTTAAAATCCATGATAAAAATTTGTCAATGATTACACGTAATACTACATTAAAGACATTGACATACATTGTATCTGTTGCCGAATTATCATCTTGTTTGGAAGTGATAGAGACATACCAGAATTTTCATAATAAAGATTTTTCCACCAGTAATTGATAAACCAATGCGAAGTTTTGATAAAATTAATATTGGATAGAAGCTAACATGAATTTGATCAGGCATCTAAAAACTGAAACTTTCCATCTTCAGGATCAGTATGTTTACATACATGACAGCATTCTTGAATTGATTACAGAGGATGAAGATGGTGAAGAAGAAGAGCGTAAGTAATATAATTTCTGTCATGTCACTGACCTATATAAATACATTTTTGTTTAAAAAAGCAACATTATGTAATTTATGCATTATGGTCAATAGATTATCCAAGTAGTAATAACGTGTTGGTCTACATATGTACCAGCTACCTTAACAAGCTGTTCATCATCTACTTCAAAAACATACAGATATCGTCACTATGATATGTCTTTACCTTTGGAACTTTCTTGTATCATGATTAATAAATCGTCTATGAAGAAAGGCAAATCAAATAATACTGCTCATACTAAAACATTACATAGTCTGAGAGTTGAAAAGAAAATGGAACACTGCTTTTGCTTTTAATTTCCAAAACGAAGCCATAATACGAAAGCCCACTTTTAAGTGAACTATTTGGCAATTATTGAAGTTATTAACTAGTTATACATTTTTGATTTATTTATTGTATGAATACAATTGGTCATCTCTTTGAAGTTCATTGGTGTAAATAAACTTGCTGACTGAGAAATTAGGAAAAAAATCGAATAAAATGTTCATTACATTATCAATACCTTACTGGCAATGTTTGAGAACAATACACTGTATACAGTCTTTCAAAGATAAACGGGTTATATTTATTAATTTAAAAAGGTAAGGAAGAATTTATTATTTGATAAAATAAAAAGTTTTACTTAGCTAGAAAGGATTTTTTTATATGAAACTCCGTTCTGCTGAAACGATAAATAAGAAATTGTCAACGTTTTCATATAACAAATGTGGCGCACTAAAGTTTGCTTTTGAGAGAATTAGAAAAATCTGCAAAAAAAGTTCAGCTGTTTGTCAACATAACATTTGATCACTTCATATGTTTTATTTATATTCTGGCACTAAGTATTGTGTGTGCCATGCTGTCACATAACAGGGATAAATATTAAATATATTTTTGAAACATGCAACAATAACAACAGTTTAACAGTACAAATTTGTATAGAGCAGCATACATTTTGAATGATAAGGGATGATGCAAAGCTTTAAATAGATATATTTTAACTAAGTATATAGAATTCATTATCATATTATGTGCATATATTACACTATTATTTGTCATTTCATGAATCTATGTTAGTTATTATGTTTACCATCTAACGAGTACTAGCTTCCTTATCCATACTTCTAAATGCATGTTTTAGTCTCTACTAACCAAACTGACATAACTAGCTTTAACACACGTTAAAAGTGGTATATATTTTTAAGAGGAAGCTATACATAAATTTATTTCACAGTGGCATTGATTATTCGTCTGAAATGTCTGTAATCGATATTTTCCAGACTGGCAGAATATAAGGCTTTCATTTGTTTTATATTTCAGCTATTTACGAGAACAAACATATGGATGTCGAAAACGTGTACGAAAACACAGCATTCATCAAAGAATAATATAATGGGATTTAGTTTGCATTAATTTTGATATGACGAGACTGTATTCATACCGAGAAATTTGACGTTAATCTATTTGTGCATATACTTGTTTGTCTTACATCATAAATACACGTGACATATTTGTGAATTATTTCAATCACTTACTTCCAAATTGAATCGCTGAATCAAACATCTTTTATATATATCACTTTTAAGGTTGGTCCAGCAACAGCAAGACATGCATTATAATGCAAAGGAACATTATTCTAGCTATGTTTACAATCCAAATATAAGTTATCTCCTTTTCTAACAGAATTGGGACAATGCCCCGACCATTCACTATATAATGTCAATATTTGGAAAGTAAACCTAAAATTCACATTGCATTAGCCATTTTACATGTTTGTTATGCGGTTCAAATGTTTGTGTTGTATTGTTAAAAATAAATAGTCTACTTTACCATAAGATTAATAATTGCAAAATAATATTTTATGTTTTTAAATCCTTTATTCGCATGACTAATTGTTGTCAATGACTTTTCATTATCGGTAATTCAAAAAATTAGCGTTCACAGCATTTATGTACTTATTTGAATTGACAAAAGCTTGAGATCATACCACCCATTTTGAAAACACCAGACTTCGTTAGTTTCATCATTCGCAGATATCACTTTTGGGATCAGGCGTGGGATTTAACAAATACTCCTTTCTCCCTCTGTCTTTCTTAAAAACATTGTATCCAATACGTTATTGGCAGAAGTCGAAGGAAGTTATCAATTTCTCAGATGACAAATATATTTAATAATACATTCCGTTCAAAATGACTTTAAGACATTAAGAAGCCCTAACTATATATTCAAGTCCACTTTGATTGCAACAAATAAGGACGCCCGAAATGAACACCATAACTATGTCTATCAGGTTTTTTGAACAATTAATTGTATGCGTTATGTAGATATGAATTAAACAATGTACGAACATTTAACTTTTATAAATTGGATACTGTTTTGTTTTGTTGTTCTTGACATAATACCACCAAGGCTAAACGCTCTGCTCCGACAGCGTACAAGACAAAATTATATTAAGAAATTCACTGCCATAGTAAACATTTATAAGGTCGATTACAGTTCATCAAATCTGCATATACTGTTGTCTAAACTTTTAACAGAATACGGCAATGAAGCAAAATAGAAAAATATAATGCACAATGAAGGCAACAGGAGGTATATAATTGCTATACATATATCTTTATTATTGGTAGCAGAAAGATATAATTAATTTTGTCTATTATTTCAAGCAATATATACTCCTAACAGATTGATTTGTATCATTTTCTGTTATTCTACGTATTTATATATATTTGTCTAACATCCATATGTATGGAAATGTTTCTGCAGAAGATTTAGTATTAGTTCTTTAAAAGTAATGGTAGACATTGTAACGTTCGATGCTCTCGTTTATAGCATTACATTTCTGTAGTAAATTAAAAATGTCACACAAAAGTATTACAAAATAACTTTCAAGTGTACTGATAATGTTTTGTTTATAAGGCAAATATGTTTATGATATTCTGCATTTCACTTTTGTAAAAACAATATGATAAAATAGTTGTTGTTTGCATATTTAAATTGTAAATATTAAATATTTACACTAGCATCTAAATATCTTGCATTAAATTCTTGTACCCCATATAAGTTTTACTTTCAGGGTTTTGTTTTAAAGAAAGACCTTATGTAATTAGTTATTTGCAAACAATATGTAAACATATACAATTGTTTAAAATTTACAGAATATACAGATAGGTTCATACAGTTGTAAACATTCAGCGTGTTTCTATATTCGCAGTATCACTGTACATTGAGATTCTCTGTAACCCAATATATACATTTCATTTATACGTCGAAGGACTTAACATTAGACATTAGACACATTAACTTCACAATGATGATATACATGTAATTAGTTGGTTTCATTCCAGCCAACTAAGAATCCATAATATAACCCCTACACTCACATACATATTTGTAGCTAACCAACTAAAACATTAACATGAGTTGTATTTATGAACATCTATTGAACAAACGATGAAATAATTATCTTGATAACGTGTTTAAATATTTCGTTTATTCTGGTATACATCATGATCACACCTTGGAGTTATAATGCAGATTCTTGGTTATATTAGCCTCATGTATGACATAGATGTTAGCAGAGATTACGCCGATGGGTGTGATGTTAAAATAATGTGTAAACCAATTCTTCTATATATATGACAACTCAGTGGCTACTTACAAATCTTGAAGATCAGATATTCTGACATGAACCCCTTTAATCGTCGTTTATACCCAGCAAAAGTTTCTTTACCTTGCGCTATGTATGCTTCTTCTAGAGGCTCGAATCGCCAACACTAATGCTCATGATTTAATACTGACACGTCATCAACACATCCTTCAACCAGTGATGAGAAAATTGTGTATGCTATAGTATACGAAACCTGTCTTGCGAAAATAGCTCTTCTGCGAACAAAATTGAATTGTTAAGACAGGCGGCCTAGTACCGTGGAATTAATCGGTGCAATCTGAACATCATGTCCGAAAACACCACTCTTGCAGTTATTATTTCTTGCGTTTAGTTTGTTTTTGAACGATAAATTGTTTTTGTTATGACAGTAACACGATTCAAGGGCTAAAAGTCACAAAATCATGCATTTGACTTTATAATATGATATCCTTCACATGAAGTCAATTATGTTTCATTCCGTTTCTTGTAATTTAATAGGCAAAACCTTAAACCGCGTTATAGTTATTCCCACAGTGTGGAAAACCATTCCGTTATCTTAGAGTAATTACATACGAACTTAATCAATAATGTTCATAACCGAGTACATTTTGGTTTAATTTATAAATATATGGACCAGCTTTATCTGGAAAAGACTGTTCTGTATTAGTAGAGTAAAAAATCTACCTGAAAATAAAAAATCCTAATCCTTATTCTGTTTTACTACTTTTTACAAGTGTTTTATACCAAAAGCCAGATACAGTATCATGCAAATAATATATACCTTCTGGTGTAATAGTAATCGTTTATATTATATACAGTGACCCATTAATTAGATTTCGTTCTGGCACTAAAACACGATTCCCAAAAATGAATGCAGCCCAAACCTTAGCCTCTCGTATGGAATGTGGCAAGATGGCGGAAAGTCGAGCGTGCTTTGACATATTTGTATATAATGCTAACCGAAGCAGAAATAAAATTAATAGGATACCATTTTTAAAAATTACAATTATTAAATATTAAAATTTTTATCGCCACTTCGTTTATACTTAGACTTGAAATATAAGGATATGCATACTAAACATTTTCTGTCTCCGCGCAATAAATTCATTTGTTCATTTAAAAAAGATTTGATACTATGTGACACTGTTTCTTCTGTTATATTCATGCATCATTACAACATAGGCTATCATTTAGAATTTCTTTGGAACTCAATCACTTCATGCATTTGTTGGAATTATTGCAACATTTAGGTCTTAGTATTTCATCCAGCATAAAGTAAGATATTTTTAATTTTTCCGATTTCTTTGTTTTAGGAAATACATATTTTACATTTTACAACACTCTTTTGTTTTTGCTCTTTCTTGTTACTTTTTTAAAAAAAATCATAGATTCGCAACGACATTTTTATATATTTGTTCGGGTCTTTTTTGTAAGGGTCTTCTTATTTATCTCTACCAGTACGCATAGTAATTTTTCTCCCTAGAAAGCAGTCCACCAAATTGCTACAATTACTTTTTAATCATTGATAATGGTATTTGCTTCTGTTAATGCTTTAGAAAATACCAGAAAATAAAAGAAAATATAAATAAAGCGATGCATCAAAATTATCACGGTTTCCTAAATGTCTCTAATATATCAATCATAAGTATGACTTATAAACACCAGTGACATTTAAGAACGTAACACATGTTCGATAATCCTCCTGCAATAAATAAAGTAGGTTGCTATTTCAAATACTGCACGATGGTTGTACAGTTATATGTCAGATGAATCAAGCTGAGTGCATTAAAAATATTCATAGTAATAACATCAATATTTGATGTCAAATCTTATCCAGTTACAATTACGTATTGTGGAAATTTATAACCGACATTTAATGAACACTATACTTTCAGAAGGTTTAAAATTAAAATACGGTATATATTCATTATGTCTTTTTTCACATATATGTTCTAAATCTATACGTTAAGTATGGATTATTGAATAGTTGCTTCAGTCTAAAAGTTTTATCTACCCAACCATAGAAAAATATATTAATATAAATGGTACAATTTTCTTTAATCATTTTGTTGTTTTGTTTTAGGGAATAACACTATTTTCGGCACAATATAGGCTAGAAATGGCGGCCAGTATATATGGCAGATGAAGAACCAGGGAACGGCCCTGAAAGAACCAGAGACCCATGAGAAGCTACCTGCAAGCTTGCTCACATACACACATTTGCCGAGTCCGATACTCCATCCCACTCAGGCAGAGGTGAGATGGCAGTGATCCGTAACCAATGAGCGCATTAGACCCTTTAGGAATTTTTCTCGGCTGAATGCAAAAGCATTTTGACATACAACACCATTGGTGAAAACGTGGGATGTTATGTTTCCCAGGAGAATTAACATTATGCCATAGATATTCATTTTCGGGCTTTTTTGGTTCTCTTTCAGAAATCTATTAAATTGAGTACTATCCCAAACCTATTTAGTGTGTGCTATCTAACACCCACTATTTGAACGGAGTCAAAACAACACCTAATAAATAATAACAAATATTCGTGTTTTGATTATTATAGATCACATATATGTATATTATTATCAGACACCCACCTTTCATGTACTATGAAACACACAGTTTAGTGCTATCCAGCACCTTTTGTTTGATAAGTTATCCAGAACCCAAATTTTGAGTACTATCGAGGACCTATCCTTTGACATTCTACTCAACAACTATTTTTGATATACAATCTGTATTCTGATTGGAAGAGAGTAAAAGCCCTGAATGAATTATTTTATTACTTGCCTTCTAATTGGAGAACTTACCAATCAGATTCGATTTGGTTCTGAACTATATAGAGAGATGTGCTTTCCGACTGTGTGACATATGTTCATGACAACAAGCATTGACCAATCATATATTGCTTCAAGCTGAAGCAGTTAATCCTCACTACATACTATACGTAAAGAATACGTGGATAGTTACATTGATCTCAGGCACATCTATTTGGAGGGGATAATTGTATGTGGAAAACAAGACTGTATAACGATAGGAACTGGATATACTGTTATGGGAAGTTTACAACGAAGAACAATCAACCGGTGCCACCTGTGTTCACCACGCAAAAATGAGTACCGAATAACACGCAAATGTGGATGTTGAATAGTATTCAAAATATAGGTGTTTGATTGAACTTTAAAATGGATGTTGGATATTACTCAAGCAAACTTCTTTAGCTAAAAGATAACTAACTTAACCCACAAAAGTAGAGGATCACAAATCCACACAATGTTAAATTCACGTAGAGGAACATAAAGACCCATAACGTAAATGTACGGCTTAATGTTAATTCCAGTGCAGGACACATATGACAACATTACTGCGAATTCCGGTTGCGTAGACGAAACTTTATATTAATATTTAGTGCAATATTCATTCGTTTGTAGGTTTATAGCGTCTTCCGTGGGCACATACGTTTCTAGATCTTTAGGGATTAGACGGGCGGATTGATGATATATTTAAGGTTCGGTGGTCTAATATTTTCCACTGATACCTGGAAAATGGTGAGTTGTTTTTGGAAACTGCATTCGCCACCAGAGTAATTATAAGTTTCCAGAAAAAAAGATCGTTAATATCATTAGAGTGTATTTCGGTTGCAAATAAGAAAATAGATGTTGTTCAGGTATCATAGACAAGAAATTGAGCACTTAAATATATAAGTTAACAAGTTTAATTCCTTTAAAGTTATTTTAAGTCATAATAATTTCATTTTGTTAGGTAAAACACTTATATGCATACAATTATTCGTTAGAGTGAACAGATATATAGAAACACACACACATATGTATGTATGTATGTATGTATGTATGTATGTATGTATGTATGTATGTATGTATGTATGTATGTATGTATGTATGTATGTATGTATGTATGTATGTATGTATGTATGTATGTATGTATGTATGTATGTATGTATGCATGCATGCATGCATGCATGCATGCATGCATGCATGTATGTATGTATGTATGTAACTATCTATCTATCTATCTATCTATCTATCTATCTATCTATCTATCTATCTATCTATCTATCTATCTATCTATCTATCTATCTATCTATCTATCTCTCTCTCTATCTCTCTATCTATCTATCTATCTATCTATCTATCTATCTATCTATCTATCTATCTATCTATCTATCTATCTATCTATCTATCTATCTATCTATCTATCTATCCATCTATCTATCTATTTATTTATTTAAAATAACTCACAGCGTATCATATAAAACTAACACATAATGTAAATTTAATCTGCATAACACATCCCCTCACAACGAAAAAGACAAATATATGTAACAAAGCCTTCTTTTATCTACTGGTCAAATATATATGTGATAAAAAGCTATAGAAAATAAGATTTTATGAACAGCAAAAAATTATTTATGAAATAATGTAATATTTATATACACCTAAAAGCGTATCGGCTATTATATTGTCTTTCACAATGGTGTCCCTGACATTATTGTGATCTTGCAGCCTCAGATTCCACCTTAATTATATCTGATTTTTGCTTTCATTCTTTTTACGATGTATGTAAGTGTCTATCTTTTTACGATGTATGTAAGTGTGTGTGATCATTGAATGCAATAATCTGGGAAGGAGTGAACTAACATGCTCTTCGCAGTGTTGCAAATTCGGTATCAAACCCAAACATTCCTTCTATATTGTAGAATAATTTAAATGAATCAATAATGCACAAAGACAATATCACTTAGATCCAAAGGTATTTTAAAGGATCATCTAAAATTTTGATCTTAAAGAACTGATGCACTATTAAGCATGAACTTTAAATAAAAAAGTCTTCTGATATATTCAGGACCAATGAAACGTGTCTGTTACTCAACCATTGGTGAGAGATTAAGCAATTATAGAACAATTGCATACAAGTTTTTGATAGCATCCAACATCACGCAATAATCGCTTCAACTGCTTATTTTTTGATAAGCAAATTGAACTTAGAGATATTTTCATCATAATATTTATAGATTTAACTTGTACATGACCCGTATATGCGCTAAAATCTAACACCAGCAAGGCAAAACTCACTTTTAGATAAGTTAATTGTCAAAGTTGGATCACTAAATCTATCAAAAATGTTCGCATTCAAGTGATTTTTCTGTGTAATTGTGTATGACGATATTGATGGAAGCATCGCATTTATTTAGAACAGATGCAATCATGTTCATTAAATTTTGAAAACTAACGCTATATAACGCTATTGTATAAATTTATTTTTGTTATTAAGTAAGTGTACTCGGGTTTCCTTTTCCGTGAACAATGATACCCTTGGGTGATCAATGTATATTCTACAATATTTCGAAACAGTGAGTTCGGTTTATCTTGCGCTCCACGTGCGGAGTGATTTAAATGAGAAAAACCGAATACTTGAATTACACAGACGATGTTCAGCTACATTTGCTGTGTATATATGCTTTACGTTACTTCCATATCCTTACATTACAAACCGTTTTGTCGATCAGAGGTCTACTTTGAGACCTAGATATCCATGTATGTAATTTATTCGTTTATATGCATTGTAAGTTATATCGATCTTATTATCATGTTTGATTTCGGATTTCTGTCACTTCGACTAGTTTAGTAAATGCTGTTTAGTAAATGCTAATATGTTATTTTCTTATCCGAGATTTAGCAAGAACTCCACAAGATTGCATTTAGTGAATGACCGTTTGGTGCATTATGAATCTCATAATTCAACAATTTAGTTCTGAACCTGTTTATCGTTTATTGTTTGTTTTATAATGCAAGACTGATAAAGTATACACGGTATGGGATATGTTTTCCTCTATGTTGATGTTGCAGTGCTGTGTTGGTACAGAGCTGTGTTGGTGCTATGCTGTACTATGATGTAGAGCTCTGGTATAGAGCTGTTTGTATGCTGCATTGGCATTGCTGAGCTGTGCTGTGTATACAGATGTGTAGAGCTGCGTGTGCTGTGTAGAGCTACGTATGCTGCGTGTGTAGTGCTGAGCCGTGCTGTGTATATGTTTTCGAGTGTTTCGAATATTCGATCGTTGCTAGTCGGGTTGAGGGAGATCAGGCGTTTCAGACCAAAGTGGTGGGCGCTGATTGTCTAACCCAGGATTCCATGGTGGTCGGCGACTACAAATCTTTGTTTGCTTGGCCAGTGGAATTGGTAGCAAATTATTAAGAGAGTATAGACATTGCTCCAGATATATATTTTTGCCGTGGGCTAGTGTAGGGTTACTTGTAATACCCAGTGTTTTGCTATTGTGAATAAAATTATCAATTCTTTATTTTGAACGATCTATTGTTTGTTTTGCTATTATGAATAAAGCTATCAATTCGATATTTTTTGCATTTTACTATTTTACTATTCTGAAGACCATATCTCTGCTTTGCTTTGTTTTGTGATATACCGTGAATAGTTCTTTCTTTTTTTGTCTTGGTATCGTATTTGTTGCATTAGTAAGATCATGCTGATTATACTAATTAGTCTTATATTGGGACCAATGAACGCACTTATCTATCATACTCCATTTAATATTTTCATACAACATTATATATATTCTATTGCATTCCCATCAATGTTGTTTTTGTATTAATCCGAAAATTCCAAACTCCGTTATCTTGTTACAAATGTTGTCAGAAGTGGGATTCTTCGGATTTAACAGAACATTTTTTCGTTTTTAGTGTGGTGTATATTTTTGTGTGTTTCAGACGCTCGTGACAAAGCTGTAAGTTAAGTAGCCATTTTACATTACTTTGTTTATTGTTGTTGTTGCCTTCAGAGAAGGAAACTACGGTTTATTTGTACAAAGTGTAAAGATTCAACATTTTGACGTAATACTGCACTTGAGGTTGGTTCTATCAGATTTCCTAAAATGTCTTCGTTGAAAGAACTTGTTGAGCTGAGAGTCCCTGAGAAATTTTGTTCGTGAGGAACATGCTAGATACATGGATCAAAAGTTAAGAGAGGGGAAAAATGGAGAAACTAGAATTAGAAAAAGGGCCGAAAAGGAGAAAATTATGATAGAGCGACACTTAGAGCGGGAAAGAGGGAAAGTCGCAGAAAAAAAGGGCTTTTTAAAAGGATGAGATGGAATTAGAGTCAACAGGCCAAAAGGGAGAATTAGAATTAGAAAGGGAAGTCGCAGTCAAAAAAGTACTTTTGAAAAGGAAAAGATAGAATTAGTAAAACAAGCCGAAAAGGAAAAGATAGTAATAGACAAACAAGCCGAACAGGAAAAGATATACTTAGAAAAATAGGCCGAAAAGGAAAGGATAGAATGGGAAAGGGAAGCAGAATGGGGAAAGATAGAATTAGAGAAGTGAAAGATAGAGTTAGAAAAGCAGGCCAAAAGGGAGCGAGTAAAACTACTAACAGATGTAAAGATAGGAAGTTGGAAATGGAAAACAAGTTAGATTAGAAGTTTTAGAGATGTAAGATATAAATAGGGACAGGAAGCATTACAACAGTTCTGAACTACTGCCAAACAAACGGGAGGAGGAATATGGTTTGACACTGAGAGGTCCAAAACTACCCCCCATTTGAAGATGATAAAGATAATATGGACAGTTATCTTAAAAGGGTTAAAAGTACGCCTGTACATAAATGGAATAAAAGATGATTGGTCGCTTCATCTCAGTGCGTTGCTTTGCTCAAGGGTAAACCTTTAGATTTGTATTCTCGTTTACCCGTGACGGATTCGCTTAATTATCTCCTGTTGAAAGAGGCACTTCTGAAGAAATACTAGCTAACCGAGCAAGGGTTTCGCAAGAAGTTTAAATATGGCAAACCCGAGAGAGGCGAGACATTCACTCAGTTCGTCAGTAGGACGTGCAATTATTTGCAGCGTTGGGTGAAATGTGGTAAAGTCGTGAAGATATACGAGAGTCTTATGGACTTTTTATTCAAGACCAGTTATTAACTTGTGACAAGGAGTTGCAGGAAAGATCCTTCACAAGTATATATGACATGGCCACACAGGCTGACCTATTTTCTGATGCTCGGGGAGGTACCCAGAAAGTTATCTCTCGAGACGGAAAAAGCGGTAATCAGGCTAGGGACCAAAAACCAAAGAAACCCGAAAAACCTAGTAGAAATAACCAATGAAGATATAAGGACAAGCAATGTTTCACTTGAAAGAAGTGGGGTCATATCTCTCCCAATTGTCCAAAGCGGAAGGGACCAGTTTAGAGAGTCACAGTAGCCACTGAAGGCAGCCCGCTGATAAATGGAAAGCTCAATGTTTCCCAGCCAGCTAACCGGGAGACAGAGTACGAGCCAGCAGTGCGTACAGGAATAGGTCACGACACTATCAATCGATCGGCATGTGTATTTTCCCAGAAGCAAGGGTACCGACGGCGAATGGCACTGTCAACCGCAAATAGGTGACCGTTTTACGAGACACTGGGTGCACTAACGTTCGCGATGACCAATTGCTGAGATTCAAATCGCCAAGTATGCTACTGGACCAATCAATCGACCATGTTCCAGTTGCAAGGATAGACCTCGAAATACTTACGAGATAACATATGTATTGAAAATATTAGGATTTCTCAAGAACATTTAAAACTTTTCAAAATTACGCATTTAAAAAGAACTGAAATACGTGTAAAGTATTTTAAGTGTTTAAGTAAATTGGTGTAAAAATCTTTGACATGTACTGCATGGATATCTTTCGCAAAAACATGAAGACCCCACTATTTTCTTTCATTACAAACATCACTCCCACAGAATGTTGCGTCTCATATCAATATAGAAACGAATTGTCCTACGGAACAGATCATACATCTATACAATCGTACAATTGTCTGCATTATATCCTTTACTTAATGAAAGAACAGAAATGTGGTGATGTTTACTTTTAAGTACTCAAATTAGGCGAGACTGATATGCCCTAAAACAGTTTCATAACCTGCAAAAAATCTTGATGATGTAATTCCTGTAGAAAGTCCATTCATGTTAAAAGAATATCATTAACTTACTGAACTATCATTCCGCGTACTCTCTAGTCTATTTATCACAAGAACATCATACTTAAATTCAATTTAGAGTTATCTCTCTTACTCCTTCACAAAACATAATATGCACTGCAAAAATAGTATCTGTGCGAAATTATTATAAATTTTACATATGAACTATATCCATGTCATTCAGCATATTTTCTAAATAATTTCTGTGATGGTTTGCCCCATAGTGCTTAATTCACTATCGTTCTGCAATTTGTGAACAACTTACAAGCATATACAAATACACTTTCTGCAGAGTTTTCTTCCTTACGTTCTCCATGAATCTCAACTTTGCTTTGGCAATACCTTCTTTCACTAGAATTTCTGATCACATCATTTTTTTTCTGTGCTATGTCCATTTTGGTCACACACTCCCATTAAACGGCAAATGATCGATCTATTTGCATTTCCATGAAGTCGACTTAGTTTGTGTGCTGCAATATTGTGGTCCAATACAGACGTATAGTTTTGTGTTATTAATATGACCTTCTCCATACCGAGTTGACGTTTTTTTTTCTTTTAAGAGTAATATAACCCTAACAATTTAATGTGATAATTTAGACAGTACATGTCCAAGTCATTTATTTCTTCTTCAGTGAAGTATCCGGTTTTTTCATCTCTTTTTATCTTAGTATTTGTCTCAAGATTAAAGACACCTTATATTAAGGATTTTTTCTCATACCTTGCCAAACCATTCTGCAGATCTCTAGTCACTTTAATTCTTGTATTCAACTTTTCAAGAGAATCGCTCTATCCAGCTTAAGGGACAATTTTATTTAGGTTTTTTTGCTCAACATATTAATTTGATACAAGTTTTCTAAAGCCTTTCTTTCTTTCTTTCTTTCTTTCTTTCTTTCTTTCTTGCTTGCTTGCTTGATTGATTGATTGATTGATTGATTGATTGATTGATTGATTGATTGATTGATTGATTGATTGATTGACCTGTATCTATCACCACTCCAAACGGTGAGCATTTTATGTAGTTCCCATGGTGTAAGGACATCTCTTGAGCAAAACATTGGAGTATAAGCCGATTATGAGTGTATTTTGTAAAATAGAGGAGTTACAACTCCTTTTCTTTGATGAGTAAAGACGGAAGTAGTCTTTAGCCTCTCTCTCTCTCTCTCTCTCTCTCTCTCTCTCTCTCTCTCTCTCTCTCTCTCTCTCTCTCTCTCTTGTGAGTTTTCTTACACTCAAGCCTTAATATAACTCTTTAGTGCAAATATCTAGTAACTGATCTCTGGTCAAGATGTCAGAATCTGCTTCTTAGGTCTTTGATACCTTACTCAACCTAAACCAAACATTTTAAGTACCTAGCTCTCCTACCAACGACCATCACAAAAGGTTCGATTTTGTTTCGCTTTTCAGTTCTAAATTTGTTTTTTATCCATCCTCCGTTAATTAAAATTGCATAAACAGCTTTTATTTTAATTTACCATTCCCTCTACAAATGGTACTCTCTCAAACATCTCAAGATCGTTCCCTTTAGCAGGGATGCCAACTAGAGCTTCGACATGGAATGCGAGAGGTCGTGTGTTAAATCCGCATTGAGTCATTCTTATAAAAATGGTACTAACAGCTGCTTCGCTAGGCGCTCAGCATTAGGAAGTTAGTGTTAAGACTGGTGGGCCTGTGTTAGGATAAGGTGACTAGGTGGGAAATGATGCTACATGTCTACGGCATGACATCCCATGGTTAGATATAACTATAACCTGCCTCACTACATACATTGTTGCGATATAACTGAAAAAGTTTTTAAAAACCCAAACACACACATACACTCCGTTCTTAAAGTTGTTAAGTAATCTTTATGGTTTAGTGGTACTTCTTGCACATAAATGCTATGTCTTGTAATGGCGCTCTGACTGTGAGTGCAAGCTCTTTAATGAATTTCGCATTGCATAGGTACTCCATTCAATGGCTTTTTCACTCTTTAGGCACGCTTCCTCATGGCTTCTTTATTCTATGTGAAGTATAGGTCACTTCATGTGGCTGGGGCTCCTATGTCCCAACGTTCATTTATGATGCACCTTTTTGTAGGCCCTTATCATTTGCAACTTTCCAACCTGGCCTTACCTGGATGGAAGCTGCTTAAATCAAAATTCGTTTTGAACCGAAAAGTAAATTTATTTACACATTTTTGAGTGATTTCGCATTCAGTGCCTAAATGCACTGGTTTATACAAATGCTTTTTTCATGTCACTTCCACATCTACTTACTACACAAAAATAAAGAAAACCTAGGATTTTTATGAATGCATACATTATTTACATTGCCGCATATCTATACAACTAGGTTACAACACAATGACATAGTATATTCAACTTATTAACGTAGAATACTTAAAAATAAATTACAATCAACATATTCGATAACACAATAGTCTGCCTGTCATACAAAACGACTGGACATATAAGTAGCGTAAGTAGTGAAGATATAATGGTTTAGAACATAATGGAATGAATACAATAGAATCCACTTGAACATATCCTACTCTATTTAAATGAAAATCTTTAATTCCAAAAGTAAAATTCTTAACTGTTTGAGGCTACAACACCTTTCCATATATTATTCAAAACGCTATAAGAAACATTAAATGTTTGTATCTTAATCTGGTCACGATAAATATTTCAAATTTTGGCTCCTGTTCATGGCAATTGTACTTATAAATGCTCTCAAGTTTTATATCGACCATTGGTTAGATGTTATGAAGTGCACAAGCTGGTGAAAACTATTACGCCACTATAGCTGTCACATTGCTACATGGTTTTGTGTTCTATAGTCAACTTCGGATATGACATGTTTCTTGCTTTATTATATTGAAAATCTAATCTTATTTAAAGCATAATTAGAACAAATGAATAGTTTACGTCAATATGTGACAAACTGAAAGAAAAAACCCACAAAGTCAGTATCGAACGAGAACTATTTTAATTCCTTACTTTTTCGATGACGTTGATATGCACCTAAGCCTAATTAAATAAATTGACAGGAACAGTCAAAATTGATTAAGAGTGTAATGTTGAGAGCATGTAGCATAAAACTAAAGCTAGCGTCATAATAAGGTCATTCATCTCATTAAAAGTTGTATCATTTTGTCAACAAAACATCGCGGCTGGGCCAATTTAAATGATAAAATGCTTATAGATCACTCAGTGTACAGACCTGCTCGTTTGGTTATACAATTTAAAGTTCTAAATTTTCATTCTCTTAAATTAACAAGTTCATGTTGATTATTTTTCTGGTATGGTTATATTAAATACATAATGTGAATCCTCCAATGCGAACTGAAGAAACTTAATTGCATTCTTTAACTTTGTCGACTATAATTATTAATGTAAAAAAAGTTCGGCAAGCAGCTATTTCAACATATGGTTATATTTAGAAGAAACATCATCACCTGTTGTGTCATGTCTGAACCGCTAGGACTGATCTCTAATATTGACAGCAATACTGTTCAAGAAAAATACGAAAATGGCGTATTCCGGGCATAAAGTACATGATAAGTGTGTAAAGTAAACATTACCTGCTTTACATATTTGTCACACTCCGCCAAGACTTATTCGCAAAAAAAGTTATATGAAGGCGTTTACATTCCAGTTGATCTTTATTATTACGGGTTGCATAAATTTTCATCATGAACTATATTGATGGACAACTTCCATTTGATCTTGTGAACGTATATGGCATCTGAGCACTTAATTTTTACATTTTGCTTGCTTTAATGTAGACCGCTCCGGTGGCCTAGTGGCTAGAGCGTCCGCATCGGATGCGGGAGGTCGTGGTTTCGAACCCTAGCCGTGTCATACCAAAGAATTTTAAAAATGGTACTAACAGTTTCCTTGCTTATTGCTCAGCATTACGAGGTTAGTGTAAGGAATGGTTGTCCTAGTGTCAGGATAATGTGAGAGGGCGGGACATCTTGTTACATGTCTGCGGCATGATTCCCCTGGCTAGACATCGCTATAAACTATCACACTGCAGATATCATAGCGATAAGACGGAAATATTGTTAAAGCTGTGTTACAAATCTAAGTCACACACACACACACATACACACACGAGGACAAGGACGAATAAAAAAATGATTGCTTATATAAACCACTGATTGTGACAATTTAAAAACGTTTAATCATAAATGATTACAATGTAATTTAGTTTACAATGTTATTGGCAGAAAAACACCTTTAATGTGACTGATTTAACATGCTATAGTGTTTGATACCTATGCGTATGACAAGCAATTCAATAGTTTCTCTCAATGTCAGAAACATTCTCCGGAAAATTGCAGTACAACTTGTGTACCTAACAAATCTATTATTAACACTAAAAAGTTTCAGTTCCATCTGTAATGGTTGAAAGTTTTTTTATCTCCTCTATATATATATATATATATATATATATATATATATATATATATATATATATATATATATATATATATATATATATATATATATATATATATATTATCTGTGTGTGTGATCCATTTTAGGTGACGTATCTTTGGTCCGTGTGTACAATACAGTTTTCTAAATCATCACATTGGTTATCTGCCATCCTGAATGATAACACAATTATCCAACAATAATTGGCAAATATATTCAATAATATTGTAAAAGCTGTATTTGGCTGAAGAGAATGGTATTTGCGGTACTAATTATATACAATTATGAAATATCGTAAAACATTTGAGAGAGAGAGAAAAAAATACAATACTGCTTTCATTGTTACATACCTACGTTTAGGGTACATAATGGTGAAGGTGTATTATATGTATTTTTGTATGTCTGTCCTTCAGTTTATATATCCGTTTATGTTCTGCAGTCTCTCTCTCTCTCTCTCTCTCTCTCTCTCTCTCTCTCTCTCTCTCTCTCTCTCTCTCTCTTTATGACCCTTTGAGATAAATGATTGTGACGAATATCTGACACGCGTAACATGAACATAGATTATTCCACATTGACCTGAAGTGGAATAGGAAGTTGTCTCAGACAGGCGGGGTATAATCGACGAGGGTAAGTCTGGTAATTCTAATTGGCCTCTGCCTTCAAAAGTTCACGTATCACTTAGCCATAGATCGTAGTGCAAATAACCACTTTGGCTTTTACCACATGTATTTATATCTACTTCTACCGTAGACTATATATTAAATATCCTATGTTAAAGGAACATTTTCCCCTGTCATCTGCCACATGAATCTACATTTTTGTAGTTACCGAGGTTAAGGTGTTAGAGAGGTTTTTCTAAACTCTTATAACTTGCAGTAGTTGCCTTGGTGACACGTGTATCAATTGAATGTCTTATTTTGAATGTGCTAAATGTGGTTGTCATGGAGTTAAGTAAATCAGTCGGCAATTTATGTTAAGCAATATTATGCCATATTAAGAAGGCAAGAATTCTTTTGACTTTAACCTACATGCCCGAAAGCAGTAATCTATGTGCATTTCTGTTAATTTTAGCAATCCCATTATGCAAGACCGAATATAAAAAGTGACGAATCGTAAAAAAATAACATAACATTTGAACATTTGCATATGAAAGGGTCGTTAAAGGAGGTACTCTTTCAGAAGAAAACTTCTTTTGCAGCATATTTTAGTCTTAAGAGTGTCAAAACTTAAATATTTGACACGATTTATATTCTTGGCTACTCTGACAAATCATAAAAGAGTAATCCTCTGTGACAAAAGATTTAGTCACCGCAACGTTTTTGTTAAGATATAAAACATTGTATAGAAAAAACATCTTTGAAAGCATGTATCTGTAACTAATCTGGCAGAAGGATCAATTTAATATGAAGGGACACGTGTAGTTCTTTAAGAAGAACATTTCCACTGCAAAGTGTTCTTCATTCACTTAATGAGACATTATATGCGGAAACAGATTTGATATGTGATGAAACCATCCTCTTGGCAAACAATAGGTCCTCGTCACTCAAAAGTTTAAGATTTTAGTAATAATGATAATTACTTTGAAAGTGAAAACATCTAACTACTGTCTTGCTTTATCATAATTATATTTGCAAAGAAAAAAACTACTTTAAACGACGACATAAAAATAAGCTTTCACTTACTCTATTTACCAAGTATTTTCTTCTTGTTATCATTGTGACAATGACATATGTTAGTGTACCAAAATATATAATCTTGCGGTTTGTTAGCGGTCAAAACAGTTAGCACAGTTCATATAAGCAAATATTTATGATATACCTGTTCTTGGTACATGAGGTACATTTGTTGCTTTCTGTTTTGTTTTTATCCATAATTTATATGGTTTTGGTGGATAACTAGGATTTCATATAAAGTATATAGCATTTAAAGCATAAGCAGAATTTTATATTAAAAATATGGTGGGTGTATTCATATTGATTGTGTAATCCATAGAGAATCGTGCTCTCAAAATAGAATAATAAAAGCATTTTATTTTTTATGAACACAATCACCTGAACCTAATTTTGATTATTTTAATGTGCAATAACAATGGTAGCTTTTATCTTAATTACAAAAGAAATATGCTTTTTCAAGGATGGTAAATAGTGTTTTACGACAAAACAGACAAAATTTAAAATACCTGACCATGGCAACCATTGACACTTCAGTACTTCCTTGTTAAGCCAAGGGAGTAAGCAAATTGTGTAATATGTTTATTTCATGGTATTATAAATTATTACATGTTGCGATTTAAGAAACGTTCAACCTTTATGATAAATGCATGCTGATTGTGATATCATTTCAAGTTATTCACAGGTTTATCACATGAAACTTAGATAATAATTATTTTAAAAAAAACAAACTCAAGCATCTTTAGTAATCGTAAACAATGGAGGCCATTTCATTAAATAGATCCTAAGTGTGAATGTGCTCTTAAATATAGTTGTGTGATTATGTACGTCCTTTGTACGTAGGTTTTCAGACATTACAGAATTAAAAGAAATCAACATGTTCTGACTACTGTACGAATTATTCTCCCAAATACATCAATAGGATCATAAAATTCGCGCGCAAAAAAAAAACATTAAAATGATATGTATATTTATGAAAGCTATAATAACTGTCGTAATAGACAAAAAAAAAATACATATCTTCAAAGAAAGCTGAAAAAAACTGTTATCGTCCAGAATAATTTTATTTGTGTGTATATTATAAGTGTGTGTGTGTGTGTGTGTGTGAGAGAGAGAGAGAGAGAGAGAGAGAGAGAGAGAGAGAGAGAGAGAGAGAGAGAGAGAGAGAGAGAGAGAGAGAGAGAGAGAGATTCTCGCACTATTTATCTATCCACATATATGCACGGAGTAGCTGGATTGCCATGCAAACTTAGATTTCATGTGCCTGTCTGCTGTGCATCGCTCTATGAAAGATAAATATACATTGGTTTTTTAAAATACTACGACATGAGCATGTAAGCTAAATACCCGCACCTCTTTGAGATCAAACATTGTACTAACATACGTGATGTATGTCAATATACAAGCACAGTAATATATCTGGATGTGGACAACCCTTTAGGGCACGGCAAATCAATTCAACGTAGAAATAACCATTATTGGAAAAGTACAGATTATTATGAATACTGACGAACATTACGAAACAACACAGATAATCTATTAAAATCATCAACCATTTTTAATTATTTAGATCAATTAAATATTGGCAATATTCTTCACAATCTGCAGTAGCAGAGATCATTAGAAAACGATAGTGCATGAGAGTTTGGAAACAATCGAATTCAGTTAGCACTGAAGTATTTTCCTGTTCATAGTAACATTTCAAAACTATGTTAAGGGGATAGCCTTCAATGCCTTGCTACAACAAAAATATTAATATTATAATACTCAAAATGGCTAAATTGTAATTCAACCAATTGACGATGTAGATTCGTATGAACTCTGACAATATTACTTCTTTTGGCTCCAATATCACTTATGAAACAATCTATTCTTACATTCAGATATGTCTAATTGACAATCTATCTCGATCATTTCAAGGCTGAATAATAGTATGTTTTGTGTCCAGAAATTGCATTATATTTCGTTTGGAAAGTGAGTTTTGTTTTCTATATCGACTCATTACACGTTTACATTAGCAAGAAACAGCCAACCACCAAATGTGATTTCCAAGAAAATTTACAAAACCTCAGGCTAAAGTGGACCATTATAAGTTAAAACAATGTAATTATACAGATCATTCTGCACTCCACTACTCATCCTTTTTGCCGATGAAGGCATGTGGTTTGCTTTGCAAGACAATCTTCGGAAAATATTTCATTTCACCTCAACAACAGGGTCATATCCTAAACAAGCTATCTCATTAAAAGTGCACATTAGTTTTACTTTTGAAGATCGAAACGAGTAGAAAATAAAAACAAGTTTGCTAAACGACAAATGGCAAGCAAAATCGAAATTATAGTAAAAAGAGAAAAACCTTTTCAAACCGCAACAACCATTTTCATATATTGAAATACCGATCATAGCATGACCCGTTATGACATGATGGACGAATCTTTGCTGGCAAAGTTCGGGCTATGTATTATAATGCAGTTTAGAGGCTAATGAAATAAAACTTCAATCAAAATAAAAGTGAATGTTATGTGTATTAAATATGCTAATCTGATGTTAGGAAAGAAGTAAATTGGAATTATAAGGAATGAATGGTCCTAGTTGGGTATTTATCGATGTGTATACTTTACCTAATCCCTACACAGTTTATATAAAGACCATCCGAATTTAAGTACTTTGTGAGTGATTCGGTAACATTTACACATCGATAAATACCCAACCATGATTAATTCTTAAATCTTATAAAGATTATGCCATTTATTTCAATATACAGTCCCATACTTTTACCCAAATATATAGAGATAAAATGAGCAATGTAATTAGCCATATAATATATTTTATTACTTTTCATTACACAAACTAGTTAAAGTCAAATGTCATACTATAATTTACCTAAATGTGCCTACCAAATTTACCAGTTTAAAGCTGTCAACAAATTTTTATAATCAAGGATCGTGAAATATTTTGAACTTCATTAAAATGTTTCTTAAGTTCCTATTGTAAAACATACTTGTATCCTTTTGTTCTTGATAATTTTCTAATTTATCATAATTTAACCTAATTAAACCTAATTGAACTGTCGAATACTTTTCAGAGATAATCCACTTCAAAACATGTTCATTTCATGAGAAGCATTGCATGAAAAGCATTGTTATAATATTAAAGACAAAATGTTAATTTTTCCTATTCTTTACGTTTTTGAAATTAATGTTTTCTAAAACTGCAATTTAGTTTATGGAGTAAGAAAAATTGTGTAAAACAAATGAAACAATATGAACAGGATTAACACAGATAAGTTAAAATGTTCGAAAACTCTTTTGTGTCTCAATCAAGTATTTTATCCATTTGACGATGTTTAACGGAATTAAATCTATCTATCTATCTATCTATCTATCTATCTATCTATCTATCTATCTATCTATCTATCTATCTATCTATCTATCTATCTATCTATCTATCTATCTATCTATCTATCTATCTATCTATCTATCTATCTATCTATCTATCTATCTATCTACACAAACACACACATTGACATTGGGGTTTTGAATACGCAATCTTCATATTTTTACAGAGTCATTCTAACACATTGAAGGAACAAGGTGTATTTTTTTTAAATTTGTTGCCAGGATTTTTGTTCTTCGTCTGATTTATGGATTTAATAACTTATTCCCCTGGAAACTCAACAAGTTGACTTTTCTATAAAAATTCTGAAAGATATTTATGGTAGCTTATTCTGGAATTATTCTGAAAAAAAAGATTGTGATTCAAGTGAGGAATTGTTGATATTCATAACTTGGACCTCATCTGACGCAATCGTCCGTATTCATACCTCGTCGGGACTTGAACTTGGATTCCTATAGGACTATTTAGTGATAAGACATGTGTTTTCATTTTTAGGATTAAAGTTTGGATGATATTCACAAACTCTATGTCCTAGTTACAACTTTTTCATTGTTGTATATGGAAATAATTTGTTTTGTTAAAACATACAAAGCTTGATAGCTTTTATTCTTATCTTTGTTGCTGAGTATTAGCCTTTGTCACGTATATATATATATATATATATATATATATATATGTATATATATGTATATGTATATATATATATATGTATGTATGTATGTATGTATGTATGTATGTGTGTGTGTGTGTGTGTGTGTGTGTGTGTGTATGTATGTATGTATGTATGTATGTATGTATGTATGTATGTATGTATGTATGTATGTATGTATGTATGTATGTATGTATGTATGTATGTATGTATGTATGTATGTATGTATGTATGTATGTATGTATGTATGTATGTATGTATCACATGCATTAAAAATAAGATGGCTTTAAAAAGTGTCGATACATAGTAATTTGATATCGTAATTCTATTAGTATATCAAATTGTGTCCCACCCATGGCGCAGTAAAACGCATATATAAACATTCATGTAACTGCGCTGTTGTTTCTAAATCAATGATGAATTTCCTCTTTTTAGTCATTAGTGACGCATGAAGAAAATAACGAGTAAATGTATTAATAATCCCCGTCTTTCAAATCAATTTAATATGGTACGAATCTCCTGTTTTCCGTTCCCTGTTCTATCTCACGCATTCATGTTTAAATTAGAAAATACGCATGAATCTGGAGAGAGAGAGAGAGAGAGAGAGAGAGAGAGAGAGAGAGAGAGAGAGAGAGAGAGAGAGAGAGAGAGAGAGAGAGAGAGAGAGAGAGAGAGAGAGAGAGAGAGAGAGCTTGGGTCGGATCAAAACGTTGAAAAGGAATTTACACCAAGTAGCCTACGATAATATGGTTCATCGTAATGGTAATTGTACACATTTATTGCGAGTCATCCACTCTGTTTATATTCAGATTTTCATTAAGCTGTCGAAATTATACGGTACATATCGTAGTTTCACGGCACACATATTTTAATGTATGTAATGATTTCTTGTTGAAGTTGTTGTTTCTTAAACGTGTTATAATGTTCAAAAAATCAATTAATATTAAGTGATTACGAAAATGTCTAAAGGCCGCCTCCCGCCCGTCTCTCTCTCTCTCTCTCTCTCTCTCTCTCTCTCTCTCTCTCTCTCTCTCTCTCTCTCTCTCTCTCTCTCTCTCTCTCTCTCTCTCTGGACCATCGTAGAAATATAATCGGAAAATGTATAAAAAGACAAGCGTTCGCTTCGATTGTCGCTTGTTTAATAAGATAATGTATCTAGACCTATGAATAATGATAAAAGATAAGTTTTACAGACTAATGGAAGAGAGAGAGAGAGAGAGAGAGAGAGAGAGAGAGAGAGAGAGAGAGAGAGAGAGAGAGAGAGAGAGAGAGAGAGAGAGAGAGAGAGAGAGAGAGAGAGAGAGAGAGAGAGAGAGAGAGTTTGTGCAATTCCGTATAATTAGGAATTAGTCTTAAAAAGTTCCGTATTTTTATATGCCGATCATGTAAGTAAATAAATAATGGAGATTTTAGTTTTGTAATTTACGGAACAGCAACCGATTATTCAGTGCTTATACAATATAAATACAAAGTGCATTGCTCCGTGACTCGACGTTTCAAAAATGATACAAAATTGCAACTTTTTCATAGTTAGCATTTCCGACTTCACTTTTTAGTTCACGAGCATTATTTCTGCATCTTGTTTGGTCTGACAGGTTATTATGAATCAGCCGTTATTGTATAAAATTGTCATTCCTGCAACATTATGATCATCAAAAAGTGTAAGTATTTGAATTGAGAAACCTAATAAAGTACCAAATTGTTTCAAATTCAAATTGAAAGCAGTGTATTTCCTTAGGGTTAATAGCTTGTTGAAAATAACATTTTTTCTTAATGATTGTGCCCAACATATTTGTAAAAACGCAAACAACACTACTGTTTGTGGTTTCATTTTGTTACATGTTTCTCGTTGTTGGCGTATGTTTGTCCCGACCTTCTTCATTTGGCTGAGGATATTTACACTTGGCATACCATTTGCTGATTTCCTGTGGCTTGTTTTTCAACAAAAGCAAACATGTCGTGAGTTGGCTAATTATCCTGGAGAACAGAATTATCCCGCTTGTTGTGATGATCGAAGACCATCTGCTCCTACTTTAGAAGGTCACGGCTGATTCAGGAGCACATATCTTTATAGCTATTAATAGTGTTGTTGCATGACTGCCATGGCTTTGCTTCGGCTGTTTAAGAGATATGGTACTCTAAGGAACAACAGGAAATCCAATTAAAACTCGACAATTTCCTTTAATAGATGAGTAGACTCTTGTGTAAAAGGGCCTTTAGTGTACAAATCGCCACAAACAACATTAGTACATAACAAGTAGAATAAAATATTACTACGGATTATTTGATGGTATGTGTCTACTGTGTGGAATATAATTTTACATAATTCTCCACCGCGAAGGTAAGACAAGAGTTTTATAAGCGTCGATCTATGTATGACAAACGTAATGCATGCCAATTTATCAACCTCTTTATTCAATGTTATGTGTAATCTTCTTGTAAAAGGGAAAGAGACGTATACTAAAATCAAAAGCATTGTTACTCATATTTTAAAACTGCCATATCGATTTAAAGGTATGTGTCAGAATAATAAATGAACTATTCCATAGTGACTAGATAAAGATTTATTTTGAACATCCGCGTATAAAAACGTAGATAAAGATTTATTTTGAACATCGGCGTAACTCTTTGAAATAATACGTGGTCTTTTTAGTATTGTTTACTATTTCTGATCGCCAGTGATCTATCCTTCTTTGTTGTAATTTTATAAATCTGCACTCAAGAAGCAACTCATCGTAAAGCATTACTAAGTAAACAGAAAAAAATCATTTAATCCCTCTAGTAAAAAGATCTCTCAGCTATTGAAGATAACAAATTGCATAGGACGGTCACCCCTCACACTATTAGGCGTATGACTAAAAGAAGTCTTCTAATTCTCCAATGGTTTCAATGCGTAACTAAATGTCGAAGTATTGAATTTGATAAAGATTATCAAGATAAAGAGTATCGTTTTCTGGTAAGCATGATTTTTGATAGCCAGATCTATATCATTTAAAGTTTTCTCACACGTATATCCAGGTTAAATCAAACCTACTTTAATGACACCTCTGTTTAAAGGTTCCTATACAATAAGAATACATTCATAAAAATGTTGCCGATATAGAGAAAATGTGTTTTTAGTGATCAGATAAAAGTTACGTATTCCTGAAGATTTCCGTGCGCATTAAATACAGAAGACCTTGTACTCTGGTAATAATAATACTAAAAGATCCATAATAAAATATGCAATTATACGGATTCATTTTGATTTGAACTTTGCTGACTCTTGTTTAAAAGAAATATGTACAAAAAATAATTATAAATGCAAATGGCTTCTAATACATTGCCACTATACAAAACATGTTCATCTATAACAAAAATCTACTTGGAATATTTCTGATTCGTTTATAAAGACAGGTGTCACATTATCATTAGCTCAGCTCTCAAAATATATATTGAGCAAATAAAACTTTTAAAAGGGAAAATGTGAAATGTTCCTAATGTTTTCAATTTTTGTATGTGGTTCGAAAATGTTATTAGCGCAAACACATATGATGATGATTGTGTCTTTTCAGTTCTCGACCTTCTGTAATATGTGTTTCGACTTTAATTTGCTCGCCGTCATTACAAGTATTTACTACATGTGCTGTTACTTTGGGATTGTTTTACATCTGTTTTCTAATGTCGTGTGGTATCACAGTTGTAGATTTTACTTCAGTTGATGCATTTTAGATAGTAACAAATTTTGAACTGAGATGCTTTATATTCTTGCTCGTAAATGCATGTTATAGGCGATTTAATGATAACAGGGGGTCAATTGTTCAAAGTTTATCAGAAAGCTACCATGTATTTAACGTATCAATTGCAAACAAAAGTAAACAAATTAGAGCCAGAGAAGGAAAAATACTCATAATGAATGCTTTAATAAATGAAACTGTTTACATTTCTTAGTCTTTTATGTCATATATCGTACAGTTGGTGAAAAATGTCATATATATTCGTACAGTTGGTGAAAAATGCCACATACACGCGCTAGAATATTTAAATGCAGGGTTCCTATGAGTACGTATAAACACTGTTCCAGCAATGTGATGTAAAGGACAGGGCACTGTTTCTTTCTTTCAGGTTTGAAACATAAACGATCATTAAATCTGCGCCTTGTCTTTCTCCCCCCCCCTCTCTCTCTCTCTCTCTCTCTCTCTCTCTCTCTCTCTCTCTCTCTCTCTCTCTCTCTCTCTCTCGTGCGCAAAATATATTTGCCCGTACGTAAAACAGACTTAATTTAGGAAATATTCATTAAATCACTCTGCATGAAACATAAACAATTTCTGTATTAATAATTAATCCTTGAGAAAACTTTTATCTTGGCATTGTTCTTTCTAGCGAGTGTTCTAGTACTTTAAAAAAAGACTGAGATAGAAACACACGGACATCTTTCATATACAGTTATATATATATATATATATATATATATATATATATATATATATATATATATATATATATATATATATATATATATATATATATATATATACATATATATATATATATATATATATATATATATATATATATATATATATATATATATATATATATATATATATTCTTATGGTCATAGTTAATTAGATATTAAAATTTGTAAATGTGATTGCTGACACAATAATTAGCATTCGTTATCGAGATTTTGGTGCTTTAAGGTGTTTTAGAAGCACACATTAAACTGAATCTGTTTTTTAATCTACTTGCTACATTGATTACTTGTTTTGTTGCTGTATCCTGTATCATCCTGAATTTGACTAACATAATGTAATCTCTGTTGAAGGAGTAAAAAATCATACAGATATACAAACATACATAGATACATACATAGATACACACATAGATAAACACATAGATACACACATAGATACACACATAGATACATACATACATACATACATACATACATACATACATACATACATACATACATACATACATACATACATACATACATACATACATACATACATACATACATACATACATACATACATACATACATACATCAAGTGAAGTTACGCGATCCTCCTGGAAACAATAGTAGTAAAAAATATAAATAAATAAATATATCAATAAATATATTCCAACAATTTTAATCATGCAAATGAAGCTGAATATTTGTCACAAGATTCTGTTCAAAGCGTTTAATAAATATTAGCTTTAGTTTCAGGCTGCTACTTAAAATAACTCTCCCGGCCGTGACTTACTAACTGTATCCCCTCCCCTGAACATTCTGACTCCTCCCGCCCTGCATGAAGTCCTGATCCCCTGCAAATTCTGCGGGCGCCCATGGTGTGGCATTAGCAGCTCCAGGTAAATATGTAAAACAAATGTTGGGGCTTCAAAGAATATTTAGTTCCAAACATTCCAAAAAGATCTTTGTACGATTGTATGTATTGATATATTTCATCTGGGAAACGCGCTAGTTGAGGCAGTATTTCTCTTGAATACATTCATGGTCCTTACTTGTGTGTCATTATCTTGTATTATATATAATCTGTGATTTTATTAACCTGATGTAATCTTTGAGAAAGAGGTAATAAAGTCAATGAATCAGACATAGGTACACGCACGCAAGCATATGCACACACACAGATATATATATATATATATATATATATATATATATATATATATATATATATATATATATATATATATATATATATATATATATATATATATATATCTGTGTGTGTGTGTTCCAATATAAACATTAGTTGTATCAATATCGTCGTCAAGCAAATGTTCAACGAAGTTCAGTGCCATGTTAAGGTAAATGTTAGTTAGCAATGATTATTTTTTTATTGCAGGTATTGTGATGTTTCATGTTGTCAGTACGGCATTTCACAGAGTACTACTCATCTTTTTGTCACCTCTCTGTCGCGTTTCATGATTTTGTATTGTCGTCGATTTCATGAAACTGATGTAAAGGATGTAAAGTCAGTCAGTTAGTCAGTCATGCATGTATACATGCACAAATACATACAACGAACCATACACACATATATACACGTTTTGTTATGTGTAAAATGTGTTTTTAACTCGATGAATTAATCATAGATTAGCACGTATTACCATTTAATACTTCGTTTATCTTTTTCAGTCCCCAAACGTCATCTAGATCTCAGAAATCCTCGCATTCTGTAATACATAGGAATAAGACTAACATCGAACATGTATATGTGTTGCCTTGTCATTCCTGTGATTTTCGTAAGTATTAGATTCAGCCTTTCTAACACTCTGTCAACTGCAACTTGTTGGATATAAAGTTTATGAACCCAATAAACACAATATAATTCCTACATACATTGCAATCAATAAGTAAATGGATGGATATAACGATAGTTGTATGCTTATATATGCATCGGTAAGTAGGTAAGTAATTATGTGTTGTACATGTTAGTGACTTCTGGACTATACTGAATTTCAGTATGATTGTACATTTCAAAATATAAAAAATACAAAGATAAAAGTTCTTGGTAGCTGTACAATTCTCTAAAATATAGTAGACCAGTTGTTTCACAAAGCTGAATAATGATAACAACAAAATTCTTGACATTGCAACATAGATGATACCATTCAAGGCAAGCAATGTAGAATAATTATAAAAAGTACAGATAAGAGTAAATGATACGTTGATAACTGATAGATTTGAAACAATTAAACTGAACTCTGTGAAACAAATTTTAAGAATACAAGAAAAAAGTTGCAAAGTTTTGTCGTCATGACTATACAGACGTATGTAACGTTGAAAAGAGCTTCAAAGCCAGAACAATGAATAGTAAAAGTACGCAGTCGCGAAAGTGCTAGGGTACCATGAACCGTTTGACACATGTAATTCTGCGGAAACCCAAACCCCACTATATAATCTAAAATAAATGTAGGATACACAATGCAAAGCTAGAAGATTAATGAACTATTAAAATGGCGAGGATGCGGAAAAAAGTAGTTGTTGGAAAGTATCAGTTATGGAATAAAATCAGTACCTTGGACCACAAATGTCTTAGCACATGGATAACGTGTGAATATGTTCCAATCGATCAATTGCAGACGAAATAAATCCGAAACTATAGCAACATTAAAAACGTACTTAAGTACACAATTGTGTATAAGAAAATGACAGCAATCTTGATAACGTTCAGAAATAGTCTGCGCAGTTTTCTTTCTTTTTTATCGACAAAATGTGCTGCTTTTTTACTCCCCCAAAGAATAAATTAAAATCAATCAGACTTTTGATATTGGAAGATGTTTTGTACCACACAGATGAAGTAGTAAGCAACACTTCCTGAAAATCATAGGTTTAGTTTTCTCGAATCTTACATTTGAAATTGAGTAATTTAAATAAAAAAGAAATATGATATAATCTCTTGTTGATTTTTATACAAACGTAACCAAATAAATGATGGTAAAAATATGAAAATTAAACAGCGATGTTATAATCGTCCGTAGATCATTTTAAAGTATTAAAGAAAGAAAAGTACAAATATGTCAATATTGGCTAGACGTAGTTTGCACAACAGAATACGATATTTATAATACACAAACACTGTACATAAACTTATCATAGTTCATCAGCAGTTAGAATATATTTAAAGTGAAATGAATGCAGTTTATGTAATGGAAATGTAAAATCACTATTATAAGTTCATGCTTATTCTGAAAACGTTGGATAGTTGAGGCACACGATTGATAAAAATTGTAAAAGTAAAATATTAACACTCAGACAAACTTTTACGTGTTTTATTCAAAGTAGGTAGAAAGAACAAGTTTGATACGCCTCACCACATGAGTACTTTCCGCCGACTCGGCGGAAACATCTATGAGGTAATGTGTCTATGACACCATCTTTTAATTCACACGTTTCAAACATTTTAATGCCTACTTTTTAAAGCAATAAATAGACACCTCGTTTCTTATGAAGTGTATGACCTTTATCATGTGCATGTATTTTAAGAATGGCTTTTCCTATATTTACTATACAATCGCATAATCTGTCTGTGTGTATTTTTTAATATAGAATTGTTCTTTAGTGTTGAATTTTTGAAAGTGTTGCATGGGGCATATGGGTGGATTTAACCCTCAGTAACTCTTTCCATAAATTTTTAAAAAAAACATTGATTTTAGACCAACACGTCGCCATTATTCTGTACTCTACTTACAGAGTATACACTATACTTCCAGGGAAATTTCAGGGCAATTGTCACAGATAAACATTAATCAAATACTTTCTAGTTTATACAGAAATACATTCCAACTCTATATCTTTGTTTTCAATGGATACATTAAAGAATTGATGGATTAAAATAAAAGTAATACTTTGAGCTTAGAATTAAGAAATCAAAGATTCTGTCTCTTTCTAATACAAGACTATATTTTATTAATATTGATTTGGAATGAAAATCCTCACATTCTAAACAATATTGCAGTATTGACTTCTTTTCCTCTCATTATGTTCTACTTGAACAGTGTCATTTATTAAACATCTCAGCATCGATTTTCCTCATTGCTCCCAGGAATCTAGTGTTCACTGTATATCGGATGTAATACTTCCAATCTGGTTCACAATCAAAATTGCTGCTGCTATCTGTGACAGGTGTACGTTCATGCTGCAAATATTTGTAGTTCTTATCGTCATACTTGCCAAACAAATTCCATTTCTCGGTAATTGTAATAGATAAATCGTAAATCCCTCCACATAAATGTGCCCCTGAAAAAATATAGTTCAGCAGACCGTCTTTTTAAAACTCTGAAGCTTAGATTGATTTTTGCAATGTTTGTTTGTTTTTTCTTGATGACTTACATTGTGCAATGACCTTTATGAATTATAATTGTGGTAAAGTTTTGTCCAAACGTAGTGAATTTTAACCATGACATTTGACTGCTGACATGACTATTATTTCATGCTTTGTCTGGATTTTTCTAAAATTTGAATACAAGATTTCAGTTGGAAAGTAAATGTTCTCAATCTCTTATGTTAAATGTCACTGTGCACAGCACCTTCATAATAACACTCGTATAAATGATTATGTGATTAATATTCTTGTGCATCTCAACAATCTCTAATTTATCTGCCATAAAGGTACTTAAATTGTTCTTAGCTAATTACGGTTCACTCCCATTATACCAAGAGCCACAAGCGGTGATTTCATGCAATATTATAATATATCTTAAAATTACAAACAGCGTTGTCATTTTGTAATAATTTAAAATGTATAGCAGTAAATCATTCCCGATATCTTAAAAGTGGGCTATTATTATATAATATTTTAACTTAAAAACGTAGCTCTAGCGTGCTCGTGCGATAAGGAACGTTTAGGTGTGAGATACAGAAATTACGATACTGAATTAAAGACTTTATGTATACATCAAACGACAGATCAGCCATGTAAGATTAAAACGGTGTAATAAAATATTTATCCATCCTGCGGTGCCTATAGAGAATAACGGTATTAATCTAGTAAAAACTAGATAAAAATGAAACGATAAGTAAATATGAACACTGTTGATGTGTTAGGAAGAAATACAACGTCTTTTATTGGGTTGACACAATTTAAGGCTATAGTTTGAGGTGATACTGATGCAAAAGCTTGTGGACTCCATGATGTAATGATAGCTTCCGATAAATTTGGTCCGCTGGCTATTAGAGGGTTTGGTGCAATACTCCATTGATTTGCTGAGAAAGCTTTCAAAGAGATATCAGAATATTGCAAAATTTTCAAACAAGATAAAATATTAATATCTGCCATTTATGAGTTGAAATGTATTGAGTATATTATAAGTGAAGCATTAGGTGTCAATGCAAAAAGATAAAAAGATATTTGATAATAAACAAATTATAAGCAAAGAAATGAAACATAGAGTTAGCAAATACTTAATAATAGAAATCTAAAACAGAGTAGACTTGACCAATTAAAACAAAATAGAGGATCACAAATAATTAAGAGCATGATGTTCTGGGGTACCTAAAGATCAGACAGACTATTTATACTCAGACAGGGGTAACCAAAGGTTCAAGAGTTATAACGAATGATACAAATTGAGAATGAAATCAATAAGGCATGAACATTTAAATTTATGCTGTACTCATTGACATTTATGTATAACATAAATTCTCTCAGAGAAGGATCTCTATCTCAAAAAAATCAACTGATATAGAAATTAGTAATGTGTTGATGATATAAAAATATAACATGTTTGCTTGGTATGACAATATTTGTAATAAATTAGTGGAACAAATAATTCAGAAAATTTATTCACACAAGTTTCCAACATTTATATTTAGAATGATTCTTAATAGTGGCAAGGAAGTATATTAGAAATCGCTATTGTCTGAGTAATAGTAACGCAGTGTTTATCACCATTTACAATTATAACTTAACATAATGATATGGTTAGATAAGTACATTAGCATCTGCTATATCTAGGACTGTTAGTAGATATTTAAACTCCAGAAATGTGTAAATTTACTTTCATTAAATCAGTCTTAACAAATGTTATTTAAGTGACGACGTGTCAACTTTATTAGAGACTTTACATGTGGAAATAATTTTCAAGGTGGTTTAAAGTACAAACATGCACGATAAATATATTAGTTATCAACATCAGAATAAAAAGGTAAAATAATAGATGGTCACTTTATATATATATATATATATATATATATATATATATATATATATATATATATATATATATATATATATATATATATATATATATATATATATATATATCAAGCAATTTTTATCAAGCAGATGGCGTTGCGATGTTATTACAGCAAATACTATTAAACATAATAGATTATTACCCAAACGTTTTCGATATCATTAAGAGTCCTTAGTGAATTGGAATTTGACTCAGTAGCAAATAGTAGTAGGTAGTATGGTATACAAAGACAGAGGACAGATATTTACATTAGATAAATCACCAGTGACTCATACCCCAACAAGTAGTCTAGCAGATGAAATGAAAGGTGAAGTAAATATATAAATTCATTCATGAAATGCAAGTTATATAATAATTCATCTAATATTTAGAACAAATAAATTACTTAATCTAATGAACTTGTCTCAGTCTAATATGTTACCCAATTACCAATCTAAATTATTTTACTAACATTATTAATAAATCTTGCATAATAAAGTTTAATCAGTATGTTATGCTGTACCTTAACGTTTCTTGCTCACCTTCATTTCTTATCTTGTTAGTTTAGTATAAGTGTTCCCGAAAAGGTACTACAGTAGTCATTTAGTATCATGTTTATACATTTTCAAGACAAGCTCAATTTAATAGTATTCATTTTTAAGATTGTCGTTCGAATCATACAATATGACAAGCAACATTTCTATATGTACTATTGATCTTTTGTTAAACCTTTCAAAACTTTTCATATTTCTTGCATAAATGTACTTCGTAGGTATTCATACTTCATACTTACGGTGTTTCTGTTAATTCTCATTATTCTAAATTTTAAGAAGCTTTTTATATATTGTTGCGTGAATCTTACGCCCAAAAACAAACATTAGTTTCCTTTTCTATGTATTTCTCTTCTATCTTTCTTGAACTTGATAGCAATGAGATTCTAACAAAACATATTTGTATATTTTTCCATTATTCTGGATCATATTACACCAGAACATTCCTGAACTGATTACGGCACTATCCACACAATATATCAATTAATAACAGTATTTATGTTAAGTGCCTAAACGTAAGATTGAATCCGTAACATTGTGGACCAATATAACTGATTGTTAATGGACTGTATTATAGAACTGTGTCTATTTCGGTATTTTGCAGAAATGTTCCATATTTATAAAATAGTCAAAATGATTTGCATATTTCTATGCATAAATTTAGTTATTTCTTCTGTAAGCTATTGCTTTATAGGTTTGTGGACTTATTAAAGGTTAATGTAAATTCTGATGAGATGTGTTTGTTTTCTTATCTTCTTGAATAAAATGTTTCATACAGGTTCTACAGTTGTGTGAGTTTCTGTCATAACCGGCAGATTAGTGCTCAATACATAACGTGGTAGAGATAATTCTTTTAATTTTATATCTGATTCTTATTTAATTATGCTATTTACACTTTAACACATTATTGTGTGGTTTCATAATAGTTTTGTTTTACAGAGAATAAATCCCGCTTTCCATAGATATATTTCTGCCAGTGGTATCTGCTTATCTATATAACAACATCCTTTGTATTTACTTTTGTTAGCATTTATTGGTGTTGTCCTAGATAGGTGTCATTGCGAATATCACAATGAAATATGTTTGATATCAATATAATTTGCCTATGTATATTAGTTATGACGAGATGCTTATTGTGAAACCTATTATTTGCTCATATGGTGTATGCTGATCAAACCAAAGCTGTGACACGTACATAATTTCCATACTGCTATGCCCCTCCTTCTAACTTTCAAGTGGTACATCATATTTATTTTCAAACCTTTTAAATATGTTCTATTTCTCAAATAACTTGCAATATCTTTCTACGATGTCATAGTATTGTCTATCTAGATGATGATATGTTGCTTTTAACATTGAACTAATATCATACAAGGAACATAGAAAATCATTAATATCCATGTTGTTACACATCTTGTGTATTAGTAACCCATTCCGGCAAAATGTATGTGTATGAATTACCTCTGAGCGTAGGATACGTGCAACATTAAATATTATACATTATAAAACAACGATATTTTAGCTTACTTTTTGTCTGCGACACTACCGATTTATATTCATCAGGAAAATCTCGGGTAATTGTGTGCATTGCAGGTTACCGCATTTATATAGAAAAATATGACCGAGTATTTCAGAGATTTATATCCCGATTATTATACATTATAACTTGATTAGAACGAGATCATAATTTTCTATATAAACGTGGTTTCCATCTTATTACATACTCATTTCGCATCTCTACCTAATCCTGAAAAATAAATAGAACATTACAAGAAGGCAATTGAATACTACTATATTTAAGGTAAATAGAAGCAGCATTATTCATGCGCACATAGCACATCCCAGCTACCTTAAGACTTGGTAGCGTACCTTGCGATGTCATGCGTTTAAAAAGTAATCCTATATGCGGTTTACTTATAATTGTCATTTTGAATAAATATTGCGACTTGAAACAACTTATCCAGTTGTCTGTAATGGAAGTTATTTTTTGCGTGGTGGTGGAGGTGGTTTTGTTTCGTTGATCCAACTAAACTCTTAATTTTTAGCTGAGATGGAGTTATTAGCTGGTTCAGATGAGAAGAATGTACATGTGGATGAACTGGGCCTAACCCAACCACATGTGTTTATGTTCTCTCATTGATAGTTAGGAATCAAAATGCGGAAAAATAGAATTGTTTCATTGTATATTTCACTATTTTGCATGTGCTTATTTGATCAATATCATAGACTATAGCAAAAGTCTAACCACATGGCGTGAGTTCATAGCACTGCAAAATTAAATTATACAACCTTTACTGATTTACATTTATGTATTTACATTTATTTATTGTTCGCTCCACTTCTCCAAAGGTACTTATTAAAATCCAAATCTTGAATTTGTCGGTGAATTCATTTATGTATTCATTGTGCATAAGCTTCGCTTACTGGAAAACTGTGGTCAATATCTTCCTAATGTCTACTTATTGCGCTTTGCAACGTACATCGGGTAGATACTCAGCAAAAATCAGTGGTGAAAATAAAATCATTACCTGAAGGGATATCCTATTAAAATGCAGGTTACAACATTACGTTTTTATGATTGTTGCATTTAACCGATTTGAAATGATGTAAAATAGTATTTGATAAACAAAAACTTTATAGTAAACATACAATTTGCAAGTGGGTTAACTGATGCCAACACACTTTTATTTTACGTTTTCTTATATACTGTTTTTATATTGCGTCAGAGATGTGTTACAACTGACTCGAACTATGATCCATTTATTTCATAACTAAGTACAACAATGAAACAATTACGGCACATACTTACGCTGCAATGGTATATATATATATATATATATATATATATATATATATATATATATATATATATATATATATATATATATATATATATATATATATATATATATATATATATATATATATATATATATATATATAATTTATTATTATTATTATTATTGTTATTATTATTATTATTATTATTATTATTATTATTATATTTCGACGTATAGACTTATACTTTTATGAACGATTTTCAAAATATTGTAAGTTTTTTAAATCTTTCAGATAATTTTATTTGAAGTGCAAAATTGTTCATCGACAACAATGTCTACGGATCGTATGACGACACCAACAATAGAAGCAACATCAATAACAGCAACACCAGATACAATATCAGCAACAACTACACAAACGACAAAAACAATAAAGACACTAGCAGCAATAACAGAAATAAAAACAACTACAGCGACTAGAACAACAGAAGTAACTACAGCAACTACAACACCATATTCAGGTATAATCGTGTGAGAAACAAATTAGAGGTGTGACAATAATATTTTACATACAGATTGATTTAGGAATTTGGATGGCAAAACCACAATCACTTACTTTCTTGTTCTATCGCTCTCACCTAATGAATGTCAATGAATTATGGAGTTTCACAAGTCATGAAACCTAATTAAGAAGCGACCTGATGATCTTTTGAACTCAAAATATTTTTAAAGAAACAACAAATCAGGCTAAACATGTATGCATTACATGTATTGTTGCTATTTTGAACTGTATCTGTAAAATTTGTACAATTTGTTTAAGCTTTATCCGTGCTATGTATACACTATGGAAAAGAAAACTGGTAAAGATATCAAATGCACTTTCTAATACCATCTAAAAAATAATGTCATCTCCTTTACTCTTGCAGAAAGTAAAAGTGATTATGTGTAAGACAGTTTGAAGATATAATATAAAGATTTTAATCTTTTCTTTCGTACACATTATTTCATATTTGTACCAGACTGAATCAAAGCTTTAAAAATGATTTTAAAATGTTGGAAAGTCTTAAGTTTATCTACTTAAATGTGAAATTGAATAATTCCCCCAGTATATCCTGCTTTTAAATGATTGAAGAGACATATTACTCACTAATAATATCTTTGTACAGTCTGGTATTGTTATAAATGCAGAATATAAAGAAACACACACATCTTTAGACCGCTCTTCATTCACACCGCACTGGTATAATATTCGCTTATTTACAGTTGTTGTATTATTATTAACACTGCTGTACATTCTCCACAGTGACGTTGCATTTCGTAACACAACCAGTACAAAACTCAATTGACGGTCATTTCCTAAGTGGTTTCTAACTACGATTGGATAGAAACCCTCATCATATAGCTGTTTAGTACAATATAGTATTCTTTGATATGATCGGAAGCTATCAGTGTTTCTTATTAACTGTACTTCAAAATATAATTGAAACTCTTTTCGGACGGTAGTGAACAATTTCACAGCTATCGTTATAATTTATTTTGACATAGACTTTTTAACGAAGTCTTCCAAAACGTCCATTTTGTCGAACACAATAGATCCTCCAAATAGATATTGAATATTATAATTAGATGATATTTGACAGTCAACATTATGCTATGTTTTTTGTCAGGGTGAGACAAACGATCGTCGTAGTAATTAACGTCAAAGGTTACCTTCAATAATTACGCAGATTTCTAAGGACGATATTTTGTATAGACTTACATCAGTGTATAAAGGAAAACGTTGCTATATCTGATGAATTCTACCGAATTCATTACATCTCCCTAAAGACGCTTATTTATAACTTATTTATAAAATAACTGTTACGGTTATCTGGCATAAACATAATGTCCAGGGAATATTTAAAGGGCACATCACAGCAATAAATAACACATACATACATACATACATACATACATACATACATACATACATACATACATACATACATACATACATACATACATACATACATACATACATACATACATACATACATACATACATACATACATACATACATACATACAAACATACATACATACATACATACATACATACATACATACATACATACATACATACATACATACATACATACATACATACATACATACATACATACATACATACATACATACATATTTGTATTTTTATCACAAATATCAGTGAAAGTTCTTGCATATATTATAATTAACGTTGAACATTCTATGATGGCAATATTCTAATACATAACAAACTTGATTAGAAAATAAATGGAATTACATAGTGTATTGTGCATTCAGTATCAAATATTTAATCGATTACCCGCATGAGAGACATGAAACTTAACTATAGACTTATCATTATGAATAACAGTGAGCATGTAGTAAATAAAAAAAAATTGATGTAAAATAGAAACATGTCAAAACGTTTCAGAATTTAGATAACTTCTAGCAGATCTCAAATTTACATGTTCGTGCATTGTAACATAGTTGTCTTTTCAGTGCCAGATACACCTATTTGCTTGTACATGACATCACGCAATACCACATCGGTGCAAGTGTTCTGGCAGATACAAAATTCATCAGGTGCAACATACTTCCAAATCAGTCATAAAGGTCCAGGCAATCCTTCCAATATATCGAACGAGAGTGCATGTTTGAGTAACTCGAACATGTGTACCCACACTATCACAGACCTGGAGCCAGGGAAAACGTACGAAGTACAAATATTTGTCTCTACGTATGGGATTCAGAGTGACTCGTGTTCGTTAGAGGCAGCTACAAGTGAGTTCAATATTCATTGGTTTATTTGATATCAAGAGTACGCAGAGCAAATAATTAATTTAGACAATTACTTGTCGCTAAGAATAATTGAAGATATTATAAAGAGTCTTATTCTTATACTTTATATATAGGAGAATACATTTGCATAGAAACTAATTGTGATTTATCTGTTTGAAACCTACTCTAAATCTAAAAGAAATGAATCCATCTAAAACATATTAAATGATGGGAAGAAGAGCATAATCGTTGACGTCTAATTGAAGAAGTTTCGTAAATAATGCTTCACCGCCCTGTTGTGGAATAAAAGGCCCAAGAGCGAATAAAACGAAACAATGCTTTATTCTTTGACATCATCTTGATGACTGTTGTAAAGAGTTAAATTTTTGAACAGTATACAAATTGGATCGAGAATGCTAGAATAAAATTATTTTTATGAAATCGAAAGCGGAATAATCTTTTTGCATATATTAAATCTCATCATAAGAGACAAACTGTTTGGAATGTTACTAATCTTAAATATGAACTTCAAATAGATTCTTTGAACTTGTATATTTTTTATGTTACCTTTACTTAAACAGTAATAAAGAGTAACAAAATCTTCGAGAAAGGTTGGTGTGGAAAGAAGCTGTCTTTACTTTATTTCATCATAATTGCTATTTTCATTGATTTCTACTAATCATCAATCATTAAAACCGCCTATTAATAATTTCTGAAAATCTGAAAGAGGTGTAGGATATTTAGTTTCCTCATATCTTCACAAAGCATTCCATGCAGATTTTGAAAAGTGCAAGTCACCATGGTGTCAGTATTCTAAAATATGGCGGACCTCATAAGACAATACTAATCATTACAGAAGATTGCTGAGATTTCAATATCAGAATTATAACTCTTGGTAAACCGTTTGAAATGTCAGTATTATTATTATTATATTATTATTATTATTATTATTATTATTATTATTATTATTATTATTATTATTATTATTATTATTATTATTATTATTATTATTACAAAGATAATGCAAGTTATAAAAATATTAGAGGTTTAGAATTATTTACTAATATGCATACTGTTTTGGACTGGTTTGGAAGTTGGTAGAATAAAATCGACAGCAAGAGGCTTCCTATTTCAGTGCCAGAGAAACCTACGTGCTTTATCATGACGGCATTTAGTACAATATCACCGAAAGTGTTCTGGAAGATAAATAATACATACTTCCATACAAATCGTAATGACTTTGCAAATACTAAAACTATATCGATGAAGGATGCCAGTCCATATGACTGAAAGTTATGTCAACACTTTATTACAGGTTTGGAACGAGGAAAAAGTTATATAGCATTGTGCCTCTGCTCATCGTATTCAGAGTGACAATTGCTTAGTATATGGGATTCGATGTGAGCTAAGATGGTTTATGTTCAGATGTCATGGACAAAATCAACCTTGGAAATGTATAAAATAACTCGCTACAATAAAATCAATCATCATATATATCACCATAAACGTTTATGCTTTAATTTTGAATTGATAATAATAATGTCTTAAATCGCTCTGAAAAGATATCAGCTCTTTGAAGTCTTATTTCAAAATAATAAAGGCATATTTATAAATGAGTCACGGGTACCTTTGCAACCGAAAATATATTGATAAGTCATATTATATTATTCCGTTGTAGAACGTCCTAACAATATGATAATTTTACTAACCAATACAGTATATTTCTTTTCAAGACGGAAATGTACTTGATTAATTTTATAGGGATATCTTCATATATATAAAGGCATACAAATTAATCAAAGTGATGTCATAACTTTAAATTATATATTTATTGCAAACTCACAGAAACCTATTTAATGGTATCAACTCTCTTTAATATTTGCAATATATCTAATTTGCTATGAAGTTACAAACGCTTGTTTTAAGGATGTTTTGGTCACTTTAAACACTAACATTAAACTATGTTAAGTAATCAGAAACAAAGAATAACAAGAGTTTCTAAAAGAACTAGCATTAAAAAGATTATTTAAAATCCAATTTAGCGCCGTTCGTAAATTTTGAACTGTTTTCGTTCTGCATGATGTTTTATGCCTATTTATAATTTCATCGAACATGAAAAGAATTTTAAATCATCCTACCTAATCAGATGCAAACGCAAAGGCTTTGCCATCAGAAAGGCAAGGTCTGTTATGTTAGGATTTTATGAGATCATTCATAAGAAAATAAATGATGGAAAATAGTTTCCAGTGTATCCAATATCAAAATCTTAATTATTGATTCATTTAAGTAGTGTTACGACTATGAATATAAGGTACATATAAAGTATAGTAAGGTTCCAATGTGTGGAAGCATTCACTATTATACAAACAACGACCACTTAAATTTTATAATTATTATTTTAATTTGGTTTGTAATATATGTTTGCCATTTACAGTGCCAGAGACACCTATATGCTTGGACATGACAGAGTTCAATACCAGATCATTACATGTATACTGGCAGATACAAAACTCATCAGATGCAACATACTTCCAAATCAGTCATAATGGTCCTGGACATTCTTCCAATATTTCGAAGGACAGTGCATGTTCACAGACCTCAAACGTGTGTAGCCACATTATTACTGACCTGGAGCCAGGAACAACTTATTTTGTACATATATTTGCTTCTTCTTATGGGATTCGGAGTGAAAATTGCTCGTTAGAGGCTACTACAAGTGAGTTCAATATTTACTGGTCTATTTTCTGGTCAAGTGTACCATATAATATTAAGTTTATGCTGAAAATTATTTCTCGCCGCGAAGTAGCTGAAGATATTATTTAAAAATCCTAATCTTTAGAGTTCAAATTATATATTATTTTTTAAAAATCAGTGACAAAATAAATAGCTGTTGGTAACCTAAATCATAGCTAGCAAAAGTTGAACAGCATTAAAATAAATTATGCTTGACTTGTTTAAACGATATGCTTGGAAGCATTTTGGTTATAATATCACTGAACATTCTCACATCATGCCATATCACCCCTTAATAGAATAAATATACTAAAAACACTTGAAAGACCAAAATTATATTTATTTTGGAATTGAAATCACATCGATAATAGTTGTAGACGTTTGTCTTCTTGAATATTATGCAAATTACACTAGAGAATATAAAGACCACATCGACTTTGTTAATGACAAAGTTGTAAATATCATACTGTTGTTGTCATTTCTCTTCAACAAAGTCAGATTCTCCGGAATGGACCCAACGCTAATTGGGAAGTTTCAAACACCTTTGTAAACATTTATACTTCCTAATATACCTTCACAACACTTTTTATAAAGATCTCATAATCATAATCGATTAATACTGCGTGCTTATAAACTTGGCAAATAAATCAAAATATTTGTAGTATATGATGAAATCAGTACGCAAAACGAAACGAAAAACATTTTCATGTAGATTATAATGATCTCTGTAAATACATCACACACAAAACTCTGAAAAAACAAACCCTAACTCTAAGGATAATTATCGCAAATAAATATAGTTTCAATTTTCCAGTATCTCATAATAGTAGATATTTTTAGCACATTCCATCCAGATTTTAACTGTAATTTTGTAATATGTAAGTTTGATTGATTGAGATTCCGGATCTTGGAATAAATTGCTGGTTGTAAATTTGATTATATATTTTATCAAAATATACATAGACTGTGAAATGATAACGATTACTGATAACAATACTACACTTTAAGCACAGTGCAATTTGCGTGCCTTGCACTACATTCTGTCATAATTTTAATATTCCACTGTTATTCATCTAGCAAAAAACATAGAAAAATGCCAGGATGATCCTTTAGAAACTGCGTCAGTGATAGCTCCTGAGGATATACATGTATTCATTAATCCCATTTAGTATATGCGCTGTGAAAACAGATGATACAATTGTCATACAAGAATCAATTACATTTACATTATTGGCACGGACAAATATATTTCGTTGTATAACATTTGCATGATAAGTACGGCAGCTCATATAAGAAGATCCCCCTGTTCTTGCAGTGCCAGAAGCTCCGATCTGTTTGAACGTGACCTCGTTTAGTCCTACATCTATATTGGTATACTGGCGAACAAACAATCTAGGAGGTGCAACATACTTTCAAGTCAGCTATAAAGGCCACACAAGTCCATTCAATATATCTAGAGATAGTGCCTGCGCACCAAATTCAACAATTTGCAGCCTCACAATCTCGGACCTGGAGCCTGGCAAAAAGTATGACATACAGATATTTTCCTCTGCATATGGAATTCAAAGTGGCGAGTGTTTGTTAACGGGGAATACGAGTAAGTTGATATACTTTATTTATTTTGCAAAGATCTAACCATCGCAACATATTTTTGTCATATGATATAATGTATCAGAACGAAATGTTTGAACCGGTAACACAACTGTTATTTATATTCATTCAAAGATTGAATGACATGCTTTTAAGAACTTGATTATAATGAATAATATCAATTGAATATTTTCTGAAGAAATGCTTCATATATGGTGGTTCGACATACGAAGCCAGTATCCATGAATATATTTTTGTCCTAATGAACTTTGAGACTGTTTTCATCCCATTTGCAACTCCTTGTATAATGCCAGAACAAGCAATAAGGTAGATGATGGATAGTATACAAACTACATTAAAGAGTGCGAAAACAATATCTTTTCCTTATATATTACAAACGTTGAAGTAACCCTATTACTGGTGTCATGTCTTCGACTAAAGGAACGATCTAGGTTGATTAAAATGTTAAATGTGAAATTTCAAAAAAGTTTTTTTATTGTTTCTAACGTTATTACATATTTGACAGAATAGTCTGGATTGCTGAGTGTTTATGAAATCATAAGCCATGTTAACACCTTTACTTTTTTCATAAATACCACATTAAGTTGTTGCTTGTTTTGGAGACATTTACACGATGGTTTTGATGTCAGCATTGTGAAACAAATCTTACATTTCCTGTGCAATAAGTAGAAATAGCTGATTGCGGTTTTGGTGCAAATGGAATAAATCATAATTAGGCACTTAAGGGGTAGTAAGCAGATACATTAAAATGTATTTATATATTGAAAATAATATTCCAATTATTTTGAAGCATTTACTAGTAAAGTCATTACTTAGTAAGTTTTGCACATACTGTTTAATGTTAAGTATTGGATTATTGTGTTTCAAATGACATTGGCTGCTCATACAACTGGAAACTAAGCAAGCGATCATATTTCTTCAACTAGACAAAACGTATTAAACAGATATTTTAACGTATGTCTGCAATTCGGTATGATAAGTGTTTATGTTTGGGGTTTTCATGCGTGCTCAACATATATTGATTTGTTTTAAAATCAGTTCTAATTTATATTTGATGATATTGAGCAGCAACTGGAGTTTGAAACAAGTTCTTTAAACTTGTTTACATGTTAGTACAGTTTTGGTTAACAAACGGAACCGGAAAAGGTTTTAGTGTTTTGAGAAAGAAGAGCTATAGAGAAGTTTTATTTTCATTAAACTATGCTTTGAAATTTTATCAATCTATAATTTTGTATAACCATACTTTCTGGCTGTGTTTAAAGTTTTGAACATCTAAGACAGTAATAACATATTTAGATTTCTTTCCAAGTGAGCCAGAAAGTTACGAGAACAACATAATGATAATTCTCACAAAAACGTGTATCTAATTTGCAGGATATATCGGTATCAAAAGTTCAGACTTCATTATCTGTTGTGGACATATTAGTATTGAGTATTTAAGTATTATTGTTTATGCATTACATTCGCAGCTTTCTAGTTATTTTACGGATGTACTAATATTATGTTAAACGACAGGCACTTTTCTGTTCTAGAGCATAGTTTACGGCGTATGAATTATTAGTACACTGTGTGAAAGTAGAAAGTTGTATTGCATCATTTTGTTTTTCCTAAACGATAGCTTAAGTTTTTTAGATGAAAATTATCGTATTTGGCGAATTTGTCTTCCAAAAGCACCAATCTGACTGGAAACTGTGACCAACAAAATAAAAATGTGTTATTTCCAAAACAAATAAACAAGTAAAGATTTACAATATATACCATTGTCAAATAAAATTAGTATATGTAAATTATATAACTTACTAGTAAAGGTGCATTATAGAAACATATCAATAAAGCTTACTTGATGATTATGATAAGTGAATATTTGTGCACGGACCGAATCTTTGTCACACTAAGCTCTATGAAGACCACTGCCTTTTAATATATAAAAAACTATATTGCAGACAGAGAAACCTAATATATTAAACAGGCTCAGTATTTGTTATCTGTTCTATGTAGTACTATCTTAACTTGGTCCATTAACGGTTATTACAATAATTAATCAAATCATAAAGAATATCTTTGATATAATTTGCATGATTTCTATTGGATATTGGCTAACCAGTAAAGAAGGTTACTTGCATTGAATAAAAAAAAAATCATTTAAGTCCAAATATAAAATTAAATATTGATAGATTTCAGTCTCTTAGCTTCTGCGTAAGATAAGAACGGAAACAAGTCTGATGTAGCTTGTTATATTTCGGTTGGGTCACTTAGAATAAAATGTCTCTTTATTTCATTCATTTTTAAACTATTATGTAAGAATACAAAATAATTACTAATACGTTTGCTGTATAATGTGTATATGGCGGTGCCTAGAAAACGTTTTAAAGTCTTGGTGATTTATGGCTTGTAACTGATGAAATAGATTTCATCATAGATGCAGAAAATGACTTATTTATTTGTGTGCAGTAATACAAACAAGGAACACATCAACGTTGTTTTCAGCCATTGCTAATAGTATGTTTGAGTTCGCGCAAAAGTGAATCTTATGCGAATGGGGACCAGAAATGATTAACTTTAATTCTACTAAATAACATTGCATATGATTTAAAGTTATTAAGCTCAGCAGAGCCAAAATACGTACGTCATATTCTATACGGTATCAAAAAAAGAAATTAGCCGGTATAACATGTAATTGAGTAAAGCAGTGCTAATAGAAACACAACTACCATAAATTTTATATATGATAGCAAATCGATCACATTTGATAAAATCCAAAATACCTCGGAATCATCTTATTCTAGTGATAGTGAATGCATCTCTTAAGGATTTCAACTTAATTATCACTGTTGTGATATTTATATTCCGATAGCTCCGGTGGCCTAGTGGTTATAGCATCCACCTCGGATACAGGAGTTTGTGGATTTCATACCTCGGCTGAATTATACCAAATGCATATAGAATGTTGCTAACAGCAGCCTAGCTAGGCGCTCATCATTAAAAGGTTAGTGTTAGGACTGGTCGACCTGGTGTCAGGATATTGTGACTGAGTGGAACATGATATATTTTGTCTGTGTGATGATGCTTCAGTGCTAGACATCACTAAAACTGTCATACTGCAGACATCCTAGAGATATGACTGAAAAAATGTTAAATGACGTTAAAAACCCAAATCACAATTATATACCTTTATGTTCAAATTAAAAAAACTAATTAAATAAATATTTGCAGCGCATTTAAGACCCCTATATGCTTTAGATGGAAGTAATAAAACATATGATTATATATCAGAATATTTTCTTAAACAAGATGCAGTAGTAATAACTTTAATTAACAAAATGTTTGAGATCAGATTGTTTGCAGAACAAATCTGCTTTCCAGTCCTCTGACATTCAGAGACTTATATACAAATTAGTTAATTTTGAAAATAAGAAAATAAAAATATTATGCAGGGTTTTTAATAAGTTTTGACAATAATTGTCACTAAATCATAGCAGAACATGAAAAATATGTTTTTTAGTTTTGCAGTTTTTAAAGTTCAGTTGAATCCTTTGATTTTATGACATCATCTAATTAACTCTGGTAAGCATTATTATTTCCCATCGACCCAAACTGGCTCTTCTTACTTTGAAAATAAAAATTAAGTCTATGTAATCAATATCTTTATATGAATAACAGTACCAGTCTCCATCAAGGGAAATCATCTTGTGCAAAGGCTCTAAAAGTATTTATCTTGTCAATGACGTTTTGAACTTCCAATTTATTATAGTAGTCCGAACCAACGCTAGTAATTTAACTGGACGTTTACTTTTTTTTGAAGAACATTCCATTCATAACATTTGTAAAGGAGATTAACAGTAGTTGTATTTCTGACCTATATATTGGATACAATATTCTGATATATCTATATACATAGAATCATCAGGAGCATTTAACAAAATGCAATGGCACAACTTTTGGATGCTGTGTCCAATATGATCTTATGATCTGCTACACAGAATATATATATATATATATATATATATATATATATATATATATATATATATATATATATATATATATATATATATATATATATATATATATATATATATATATATATTCACGATAGACGTCTTGCAAATGCTATTAATAATAACAAACGTTTTATCAAGTTCAACTTCTTAATATTATGCATACAGACTTCGACAAATAGATGCACCTTCAAGTTAAAATATAATTAAAAACTGGTAAAAGCACACATAGCCAATACCAAAATTATGGCAACAGCATGACAAGATCTTTACTAAATGCAATCTCTCATAATTAGTGCCAGAATCACCTATGTGTTTGGAAGTGACAAGATCGGGCCCTACATCTCTGCATGTGTATTGGCTCGTAAACTATACTGGAGGGGCAACATACTTCCACATCCTACACAATGGTTCTGAAACTTACACAAGTGTGTCAAAAGAGAGTGCATGCTCACCAAACTCAACTCTATGTAACCAAACTATCACAGGACTGAAGCCTGGCAAAACATATGGTATATGGATTTATTCGTTTGCTCATGGATTCCAGAACAACCAATCGTGTTATCTACTAGGAACCACAAGTGAGTTCATTTTACGTAATGTTTTGATAAAGATATTGCGTGAAATATTCTCTAGTGCTGCGGTGACAGCTATATCAGAATAATGCAAGAAAATGACAGTTATCACGCATTTCTGTTTCAATATTTCAATAAATATATACATATATGTCACTACAATGGAAATATATTAAATTTTAGAATGCATATAACTTGTGCTAAGTAATTATATTATCCTTAAGATTTCACAGACACACACGCGCACACACATACACACACACACATATATATATATATATATATATATATATATATACAGATATACATACATATATAAATATATAAATATATATACAAATATATATATAAATAAATAAATATATACATATATATATATATATATATATATATATATATATATATATATATATATATATATATATATATATAAGGGCATTGTATTTTCTCTTTTAATTTCGGTTACTCATATAACCACGATGATACGGTTGGCACATATATAATTTGTAAATACATTTTCTTATAAATGTAACAGTAATTACAAGCCAAATGAGTATTTGCGATACAGTATTAAATTTATTCAACGTTCGAAATGAAATTATGTCTCTATTATTGACGAAGATTCGTTAAGTCTATAACCGATCTCATTTGCCTACAACAGTTCCAAACGCCCCTGATTGTTCCCAAGTGAGAACATTGAGTACGACAGCCCTGCAAGTCTCTTGGAGAATAAATGTTACAGGTGGTGCAACGGGTTTCCAAATTAGTGTCGGTGATCGAAATGAAACTGTATCGAAGAATGATGTCTGCCGAACCTCGTCTTTCTACCATGTTTGTGAATACATTATCATGGGGATCAACCCAGGCAAAACCTACGATGTTGCGATTCTTTCCTCCACAAAAGGCGTGTATAGTGACAAGCCCTGCTTCTTACAGGGAGCCACAAGTGAGTTCTTTTCTTGTTTGTGAAAGTCAGATACAGTAGCTAGAAGCTTAGACAGATATACTTTTCGTTGGTATTAATACAGTAGGAAAAACCTTGATGTTACATGATTCAAACTAATACATTAGATCATCGATTTTAAGTATACTGCTTTATTTAGTCTACAGAAATAATGAGTACAGTGGCGATATATTCAAAAGATTTTCATTTCTGGTGTGGCACAGGGCGTTATCTACCGCTGCAAGACTTAGAAGGTTGCATTGTACTGAGGTAATTTGAATACGAGCCTTGCCCTGGTCAAATCAATATAGCTTAAAATGACATTATATATCACAAAAGGGATAAAGACAAATCTACGTTTGGCGGCTTGGACTCATGTAATGTTGACGTAACTGGGATAATATGCCATCTTCCGCGCGCATCATTAAATCATCAGCCCCTTGCACCAGCCTTTAGGTGCAAGTTTTAAATATCAGTATTCTCTAATAGTCACATTCTGTCTACTGCAGAAAATATCGCAGACAAATTCAACATTATGTTTATGAGATTCGGGACCTTTCCTCCAAGAGACATTTTATCTCAAAATTTCAGCATTATGGCAATTTAAATACTCGTGAAATGGGAGGCAGCCCAGTATGTGTGGTATAGAATTTACGTATATATGTTGGCCTTTTTAGCATGACCTCATAATTGGAAGGAATTACATTCTTCACCAGCAAAGGTTCAATGCTCTTGTCTCTCCATTTTGTTGTTCTGTTTTCTATTTGTTTAAAATCAAAGGAAATATTCCAATACTAATAAAGATTATTTTAATTTTCATCAGTGTTCCACTGTTGTAGAAATATAACTACATGTTGTTTTTAGAAAGCATCATTCCATTTTAATAACAGTTGTATAATATTTATTAGAATTGCTCAGCGTTGCGATTTTACATATGGAGCCTCCCAATTGCTTTAAGAGAGCGAAAGAAAGATAGAGATTACATAAATTAGACTACAGTTACATAAATGTTGGAAATAAAGACGACGTTAAAGTAAATTCATACAAACATACAACATATAATAATATATAATACCCTTTGTCTTAAATATTAGTTCTTGTAGTAATATGTACATTAAAGTTTATATTCGTTCACACAACTATACAAGAAAATAATATTATCGAAGTGGTGAAATTAAGTTATATCGACAATATTTCATAACATATAAACTATTGTATATATCAATTATATTACTTGCTATATTATATTTGTACTACACCGTACTTTGAAATGGATGTCAAGCAAAAAAGTGTTTTCAGTCACTCGCTCTGCTAGAAAATGTGTTGAAAAGAATTGGAAATGTTTTAATTTTTAGGTTTTACTTTACCAAAATTCATACTAATAACTCCGTAAATTGTAAGGCAGGATAGTACATAATGAACATAAAAAATTGACACAACAGCTATGTCGTTTACAACAGCAAATTGAGAAGTGATTATGATGTGATTATGATTTGTAACATAGCTTTGAAAATTTTCAGTCATATCGCTACGATGTCTGCAGTGTGGCAGTTTATAAGGATGTCTAGCACTGGGGCATCATGCCGCAGACATGTAACATGATGTCCCACGCAGTCACATTATCCTGACACCAGGCCGACCAGTCTTAACACTAACCTCTTAATGCTGAGCGCCAGGCGATGAAGCTTTTAGAACCATTTTTGTAAGTCTTTGGTATGACTAGACCGGGATCGAACCCACGATCTTCCGCAACCGAGGCTGACGCTCTAACCACTAGGCCATTGGAGCGGTTAAAAACTGAGAACAACTTGAATACAAAAGTAATATCACCCTGAGTAGGGATGAAAAAGACTACATAAAACTATATTTGCCTTAAGCGGGTCAGTTGTCTTATATCTCCAGAGACTTGCAAATCTGTCTCTCTTTCTAACCACTCCACTAATTATCTTAGGAAGGGTAATCTGACAAAATCTAATCATTTGCTTGGTAGTTTGTAGTTTTGAAAGGACAAGCAATAATATTATGGGGTATGTGTGATTTAAATATTCTTTAGTGGAAAGCAATGACACATTATCTCCATCATACAGATTAAACGTTTAATAAACGCTTAGGACAATGCAACTCTCGTGAGTACCATGTTTGCAAATGCGGCATTTCGATGCAAGACCAATGACGTTTCGTTAGTTAAGAATTTAATTTTGATAGTTTATATAAACTAGGCTATTGTTTTGCTATGTTTCTGTTTTAAGAAATTGTTTGACAATTTCTAAATATTGAAATATTTAAATAAATATTGAAATATTGAAATATAAGCCTCTCAATCAATGTCCAAAGTTTGCAGCAAAACTATTGCTTCGATAAAATTATTTTCATTGGTTATAGTTCTGCTAATTGTTATTAAAATCAAACCAAACCTTACCTTTAACACAATGAAGACAAACTGCTAACAGCAGTGTTAATACAAATGTTTAATTTCTTTATCATTCAATAACTATATCATTAGTAGATGGAGCCACATTATCAGATTGGCAACTCGATGCAGTATGGCAATGCCTTGCCCTAATAATTACTTGTCACTATAAATACCATGTCCTACCTTGTATACCTTTAAGTGCAAGAACAATGTCACTTTAGGCTTGTTAATCCTAAAAGGTCTAATACAAGCGTTTTAACTAAATGTTTCAATTGATAATTTATCTTACGTTTTCAGTTTTTACTTACTATATTGAAAAGAATGTAATAGGATATACCAGACAGAACAAAAAGTCATATCCCTGGATTTTATAGAAGAATGCTTGATAATAGTAGACAAAATTAATATTTAATACACATAATACTATCAAACAGGCTAGACAATTTTCAATTCGTACTCTACGGAGATTCGAACGATTTTTCTATAGAAATCGTGGATTGCACCTTCTATTCTGTCTGGTGTATATTAATGATTCTATATAAGTAAGCCTGTATGCCTTGAAATATTTCATAGTAATCCAGAACGAGTGTATAAATAAGTGATAATTACTTAACAGGTCGTCGTGCGAGTGTGTCTGCTATGCACGAGTGCATATAACACCGATTCAGCGCCATCATGGTGATGCTTGCTTAGTCGTGACAGAATATGGGATGGTACTTGCATGCAAGGCAAATGGTGCCGTTTACCCGCTGACCTGTATTCGAATCTCCGTAGATAACGAATTCAAAATTCTTTAAATTGTTGATAGTAGTATTTTATATATATATATATATATATATATATATATATATATATATATATATATATATATATATATATATATATATATATATATATATATATATATATATATATATATATATATATAATGTTTTTATTATGATCATTCGATATCTGTAGATGGATATAGTTTCGTAAATTTGTGTTATCTTCAGTGCCAGAAGCACCTGTGTGTTTGAATGTGGCTTCACTCAGTCCTACCCTTCTACAAGTCCAATGGCAGAAAAACAATACAGAAGGTGCACAGTACTTTCACATCAACCACAATGGTTCTGCAAGTTATATTAATGCATCGAGAGAAAGTGCTTGTTCATCGTCCACAACAATATGTAGCTTCAATGTCACCAGCCTTGGACCTGGCAGAACATATAATGTGACAGTGGCAGCCTTATCACATGACATTAAGAACAATCAGTCTTGTTCATTAATTGGAACCACAAGTGAGTTAAATAAACGGTGATGTATCTTTGAACCAGAATATGCGATTAAGATATGATTGAGATACAGTAGATCAGTCTAAATGAAATTAGCCGGAGCACAATCAATTTTCCTTATCAGCAGGTACATAAACAGTTGAATAAAAAAGGAACCAATTGATAGACGTATGTAAATCGATTACGGGGATATATATATATATATATATATATATATATATATATATATATATATATATATATATATATATATATATATATATATATATATATATATATATATATAAACTGCCGCACAATGTAACTGTATCATCATGGATCTAAACACTGTAATGGTATGCAATAACAGTGTTGTGGATTAACCTGAAAAAAAGTTATACATTTTACAATTTGTATAATATTTTGTATTATAACGATCTGTGGGCAATTCATCAAAATTTTATTAAAGTACTTATTAATAGTATTTTTGAAAACACTTTTGAAAAGAGTGATTTGGACATATGAGTGCTTTAATGTCATGTTGAAGTAATACATATTCATACAGGTCTACTTGTGTTACACAATTATTTCGATGATGATAGGACTATAACTTGATTCCATTTGAATCAAAACATTTCTATAGACTTCACTCCACTGAAAACAATTGCCTTTCAATTAAATCGCTGCAGAGACCAAATAGGCAAAAGGATATTAAAAATTATTCAAAAGAATATCAAATATTCTTACAACCGTCGATATAAAACAAACGAAATATTGTATTAATTCTGCAACTACTCACTTCCGATCAGAGCAGGTTGCAATGTACAAATCGTAAAATGCATGATTTTCAAACTAAAATCATCAGTCTTGATTTTGTTTTAACTTTGTAGAAATGCAAATTAGCAATGGTTTTTCATATTGGATGGCTACTGAACAGCGATTTGAAATTGTAAGGTATTTCGATGCCTCTAACATTTGCTTATGGAGGAATTCTTTGTTTTTCTTCACATATTTTCAGTGCCAAATGCTCCAAACTGTTCACACGTATCAGCTGTTAATACCTCTACAGTTCAAGTCAGTTGGTACAAAGACTATGTTGGAGGTGGAACTGATTTTGTTATTCATTTGAATGGCGGTGTGTATAATTATACAGTTTCCAACGAGACAGCCTGCTCTACCTTTTCTCTGTGCAGCTACATCATTAACGGATTGGTGCCTGCATCGCAATATGACATCAGGATATTGGCATCCACATATGGAGTTATGAATAACGATGGGTGTTTTCTTTTTGGAATAACAAGTGTGTATCTTTTACGTTAATATGTGCATTTATATATTCTACGCTTTGCATTTTATGGAATGCAAGTAGCATTGTTCAATTACAATGGTAATAGTAGTAACGGTAACTTACTGCAATTATTGTGTTGTAATTATCAGTTTTTGTGATTGATAACTATAAATAAACTATCAGGATATTATAGCAGAAACTTTAAAAGACAGACTCATTAGCGTTACACAGTACACGAAATGAATATTTATATAAACATTAACGACCAAGCATTTTTCCTAAATACACTGGAGATTTTGTTCCTGTTTAGATGCACGTGAATTTAACTTTAACAACACAGATGTCGATGGAAATTTTAGAATCAATAGATCTGAGTCGCTTTGACCTCTCTGCGAAAAAGACATCGAAGTTAATGAAAGTCAATATGTTTGTATTTTGTACATATCCAAAAGGGAATTCGATGACATTTTAGATATCCATCTTCTACTTCGTTACTTTGATAACCTTATGAATAGCACATATCCTTGCTTGATGTAATTGGATAGACAAATGTTTCTAAATTTGTTATCGTATGATGACATAACTTTTCACTTATCTGCTTATTTAAAATATCGCTTCGCCAACAAGATCACGCACATGTATGCAGGGCAACGGAATACAATGTTTTTAATGAACAAGTTCGTCTCCATCATAAAAGAAGATAACACAGGCAATTAACTTAACGAAAATATACTTACATACATGTAATTAAATGACAGCAACGAAGGAACAAAAAGAATGTAGAGATAGCGTTTGTATGGCATATATTTCCTTTTTTACACATTTTACTTTAAACCAAATGAATTGACCATTAAGGAAACTGCATGGAGGATGTGCCTGCTGTATGTTTGGATTTTAAATATTTCTACCAACTGCGGTACTTTGCAAACAGTTTATTCTGCACCCTTTTAAATTTGGACTAAGATAATCATTTTCTTTTTCAGGATGTGTAAGACTTATATGGAGCACATTAGAGTGTCAAACATTTTACTAACATACGTATGATGTTGACCAAAACTAGTGCTGATTACTCGCCTTTAACTTAGTAAACAATTTTTTTAGAAACCAATTATTCGAACAAAGTGATACAGATATACATTACACAAAATGTGTCAAAACACTTTTTGGATAAAATATTTCTGTAAGAGATACCAATAATTATGACTAACAATACCTTACAAGTCGTAGAGAGAATTTTATAAGATTATTTATATACATTTTGTTTGCAGTATTATTTGACTAAATATTCATTTTGGTAGCTTTTAATTTCCTTTGTACATCGTTTGGGATGGTTTTACTGGTAAAGGACATTTTCGGCTGTACTTAAATTAATTGACTGTTGTATGTTGTTTAGGCATATTTAACACTGTCATCTGTATCTTTTACTTTGATTTTTCTTCCAAGCATCCGATATACTGAACTTTTCTTTCCTATGAAGATATGTCTTCTAAAATAGATTCAGTAGTGAAGTAAATTTTAATTGTGCTAAATAAAATGGGTTAGCTTCTGCTTATAAATAATTGCGATAAAGGTTTCAGATATCACAGGTCTCAGTTTCAAGCATGGCTATCTAAAATAGGTATTCTTTATTTGTTGGTCTACAATAGAAAATTTGAAAGACTCTATAAATAATGAAAACCGCAAGTATGTTTTGTTCAGAGCCGACTGAGAACATAAGGAGTTATATTCGGAGTGAGAATGAATGTAGGCCGTGCATCAGCGACGTCCTTTCCTAGAACGTCCCATGTGGATCCGACTCAGAAGAAATTAAACATTTATGTTTTATGTATTTAGAGCATATAAACTTTTATTCATACATTCGTTTCAAGGTTATTAATATATTCTTCCAAATAAACTTATTAGGAAGCTGCAAGATTGTAATCGATAATGCACAAACTACGCTAAATCCCCTCTAAATACGCATGTATTCTGTGGCTGGTCCTAAATAGATACTGTTTAGCTTTGTATTTGTATTTATTTAATTTCTTTTGTATGGAAGATATAGCATGCATTTGAACGGCAGTAACCAGCAAGTGTAATTGTCTTCACTGATCAAATAAAACACGTTTTGGATCCATAAGCGAACCTTATTCTTACATTCTGCATGCTGAATACATATACTCTAATTCCAATAACATTTCATGGCATATGTAACTGAATAACAATAATTAAATTCTTATAAGCATTTACAAAAGCGAATTAGTGTAAAATACTTTCAAACTCTGCACTTGTTATGCTTTTTACAAAACAACAAAGTTTTGATACATAGAACTACATGACAATTTCAATAAGTTTAAAACACGACGAAGAGAGAAATCTCTTTCTGACATGCGAACGTGAGTAGTCAACAATCGGTTGGATAATTTTAGCATGAACAAATTTATTAATATTGTTTTACTTTATTATCTTTATATTCTACTTTAAAATTTAAATTGTGGAAAATTAACATTCTCTGCTTGTGCCCAATTGAAAAATGTCTCAGCAAATTATAAAATGTGTAGTCTGAGTTAATTAAGAAGCTACGCTCTATATTACGTTTACTAATGTCGTATATGTTCATAACTGTTAACAACAGTCACTCAAAACAATTGAGCTAACATAAATTTTAATATTTTAAAAATGAGCAGCTGAAATCCTTTTGTTTGGATGGTGCTATTAATGTAGATGATTTACATTTTGGAATGTCTCTTTGTGTCATCAGTGGAGAAGGTAGGAATGAAAGATGACTATGTGCTTGGATCGGCAATATTTCTACTCTTCAATGTGTTTTCAACATTTATGTTTAAGACCTATAGGTCGCAAATTCAACACTTTGTGGCTGATATCACCCTGATTTGGAAAATAATATCTTAAATTTGTGATACAGAAACTCAACATTTATATCGAACGCCAGAGAGCAGATCAGGCATGAAATAATAGCTGGGTCGGTAATAAAACCTAACACAGCAAATGATTTTATTATGTTTCTATTAACAATTTTGCGTGTTAGTATTGGATCACGAATTTGAGTAAATTTCAACTTAATATTATGTTTGTAATTAACCAAAGGGACCTACATTAAAAACTTTGCATATCTGAATACAAAATGAACCGTATTAATACAAAAATATATAATTCATGTAACCGTATAGCAATAGCATGACAAGATTTTTATTTTTCTCGTATTTAGTGCCAGAATCACCAGTATGTTTGAACGTGACATCATTTAGTCCCACAGCTCTACAAATATATTGGCGGGTAAACTATGCTGGAGGTGCAATAATATACTTCCTCATCAACCACGATGGCTCTGCAAGTTACACCAATGTATCGAAAGAAATTGCTTGCTTGCCGAACTCAGCATTGTGTAATCACAATATCACAGATTTGCAGCCTGGCAAAACATATGATATACAGATATTTACCTCTGCTTATGGTGTTCTGAACAGCCACTCATGTTCACTATTAGGAACCACAAGTAAGTACAATTAAACATTATCCATTTTAAGTTGTAGACAAAATTTCTTCCATTATATGGGTCAAAAAGGATATAAGATAAATGTCAGTGATAGACAGCTAACTCGCATGTTCTGCTTAAATATTCTAAGAATCTCTTAGAGATGTATGTCACGACACTGGAAAGCTATTAGTTTTATCAACGAATAAAACTTGTGCTAAGTAATTATTTCGTAGCGTAGAAGATAAATATATAAAGCCTGAACGTGCTTGTTTGTTTCTTGGCTGCACGCTAATACAATAAACGTTTCGTCATGTCTAAAACACATTAAATTCGATTTTTCTCAAGATCCATTAAAACACAAGTAGGGACTGGTCACATAGCTGTAAAAATACTGGGCGTGCTATATTAAATTATAATATGCATCAATGCAAAAAGTAGCATATCACTAATCTCATATATCTATAATAGTGCCAAATACTCCAGACTGTTCCCAGGTGAAAACATTGAGTACATCAGCTCTACAAGTATTCTGGAGAATAAATGTTACGGGTGCTGCAACAGATTTCAATATCAGAGTGGACGTTCAAAATGTAACTGTATCGATGACTGATATATGTGATGCATCTTACGACTCGTTCTATTTATGTGAATACAATGTCACGGGATTACATCCAGGCTCAGTGTATAATGTTGCAATATTTTCCTCCACAAGTGGCATACAGAATGACAAGTTCTGCTCCTTGCATGGAACTACAAGTAAGTGTTGCACCTTGTTAGTGACAGTCAAAAACAATATTTAGCTTTTTAAAGAATAAGCGTTCAGTTATTGTAAAATGACTTAAATCAAATCAGATTTAAAGCAATGAAAGAGATATAAGATTTACTGGATATAAAAATAGCTCTAAATGTGAGATATCTCAGCATTAAATGACTATCTTTCAAAAGAAAGAGTTGTGACATTATTGGTATCTTGTGACTTCTCTTGCGAGCGACATCGACAATCGACAGGATGTCAGTCTTGTGTTATATCTATGCAAGTAAAGAATTTCAGTTTTTCTGGTCAAATGCAGTAATACAAATCTCACGTTCTTAACTAAATCTATTTTAGAGAAGAATCACAGACAACGCATCATAATTTGAGTGAGATACAATGAATATCGCTTCTCCAAGTAACATTTTACTACAAAATGTACAGCTTTATAAGTGTGATAATAACTCTCCGAATTGAGGAAAAAAACTTTTGGAATATACGTGTCAGGTATCAATTTTGGGATTTTATTTTCTTGTTTTGTAAGACTTGCCCTAATGGGCAGATACATTGCACTGTGTAGTATTTTGTACAAAAACGTAGTCACAACGAAAGCGATGAGTGACAATTGCATGAGATATATGGTGATCTATCATTACTTGTGCAAGCTTTTTCATAGAAAGACAAACGGTGATGGGCTAATATAACTTCTGATTAAGCGATTTGAGTTCTAGAGGTTCGAAAAGGAAGCTGGTTAATTACAAAATTCTCTGACTCTAGACTTTTCTTTTGTCGACTTTTATCTAATTCCTGACTCATTTCTTTAAACCGCACTGAAATGCCTAGAGATACGAATTCAAATCAATTTTCTTTTCATTAATCATCATTTGCAATTTCATTTATCTATAGATTGACAGAAGTTCCGGCAATTATTTGACAAAACAAATGCAAGTTATACAAACACAGAGCAGGAATATACGATATCCATTACTGTTTTCATGAAATGCAATACAAGTTTTTTCTTCCACGTTTCTGAGAAAAACTTCTTTTTTCTTCGTCGAAATTTGGTACCATACATATTATAAATATAAATATTCTCGCTTCGTGTATATTCATTCAGATTGCTTGTTATTAAATGCTGTGAATTTACCAAGCATTGTAACAACAGTATACACAACTGAGCAACATATACAACAGTCCGTCACAGACTCAATTAAAGATCAAGTGGTTTCATACTTATGCTCATGTTGAAATAGGAGGCAAATGTACTTTTAGGGCCAGTTATTGATGAACAAACTGATTACACCTGACATATGCTGACTTAAATAGATTGGCTGATCTGCTTCTCAAATATAGCTCCATTTTATATTGCATGCTTATAATGACTCGTTTCTATTCCTGGTAAAGTCATTCTCATAAATAATAGGGCAATAGTCATTGTATGGATTTACTTCGGTACTTATCTGGTACTGTTGATTTATGGAAAGTTTGATATTACTTATTATGTTATTTTCTATTTGTAGTTTCACATATTTTCTGTTTACGATAACATTCTTTAATTACATCAGTGAATTTAGTATTTGTAAAGAATCCGCCGTAGTTTCTGGCCAAAACGTGCCAGAATCAATACGTTCTTACCAATGACTTAATCCGTTTTAACAAATCGATATGTTACGTAACGAAATAGTTCGCATCTACACTGACATACAATTTTGTTTATATATGGTCTAAGTGCATGAAGCTGTAAAGACCAATCTTCACTCAAGATAATGATAATAAAAGGGAGCCTTCTGGAAAGACGGCATTGACCATCTTTACAAATATATTTGCAGTCCCTTGCTGAAAATTGTTAAATATTTATGAAGTTGTGTCTATTCCAAGGGAGATAACTATGCAAACGCAAATGACTTTTGATTACAATATTTTACTCCAGCGTTTTTATATAAACTAACAGCATTTCTCTTTTAGCTAATTTTATTCAGCTAGTCATTATCTTACTATATTGCGGTTTGGTAGACAATGACAGAATTTGAAATATTTGTATAATATATGCATGTCTGTTGAAGTCCAAAATCTGCAGCAAAAATATACTTTCATTTATTATAATATTTTCAACTTTATATTTATCAAAACTTGTATATAAACAATACAAAATCATTGTTTCATATCATTAAAACACCAATATTTGTATTGAGTTTGCATTATTTTATACACTATTGTTTTCTCACATGATATATGTACGAATCGTAGATGACACCAGGTTATCTGAAAAAGAGATCAGGCACATACTAATGTTTCTTAAATATCTTGCATTTTAAAGTGTTCTTGGCATCATCCATCGCCATTCTGACCAAATCACACAGCATACGCCATTCATGGCAAAAATAGTCACCTTATTCATATTAAATATAAGCTCTCTGATAAAAATGTTTAGATACAATATCTTTTTATATTCTTGTCTTATATTTTCAGTTTTATTCAACATCTGTTATTTTAGACATATGTTGTTTAATATAAATTTGTATTTATTCTAATGGTGTATATCACAATATATACACTATTGCTTACGTTTTATTTATCTACTACTCTTTCATTTTTGTTTATCTGCTCAATTACTGAAAAATATTTGACCTAACGACATGTTAAAAATTACACATATTAGTTTATGGAAGTGATTAGACATCATTGGTAGGCCACACACTTATAAGCCATTTCTTCTCTTCAGTGCCAGAAGCACCTACGTGTTTGAACGTAACATCGCTCAGTCCTACCGTTTTGCAAATTCAATGGCAGACAACCTATACAGGAGGTGCAACATACTTCCACATTAGCCACAATGGTTCTGCAAGTTACATCAATATTTCGAGGGACAGTGCTTGTTCATCGTCCGCAACATTATGTGGCTTCAATGTTACAGCACTTGAACCTGGCAAAAGATATAGCATAACAGTTTCAGCATTTTCCTATGGCATTCAGAATAACCATTCCTGTTTATTACTTGGAACTACAAGTGAGTGAAATAAAAGTTTATTTAAGATATAAGCATCATATGTATTTGAGATATGATTAATATACAGTATACCCTTGCATTAAGGACAGTAATAAAGGGACAAACGTTAATCATTATCGGGTAGGTTAATGTTTTACTGAGATACAAATCTCAAACGACAATGAGACCGATTAATAGACACATGCGAATTGATCAAGGGGCGAGGCATAAATAACTGCCACCGGCGCATTTTAACCCTGGGTCCAACTATAATACTCACCTGTGTGCCACTTTAAATGGAATGCATACTAACTAGTCAGGTGACTTAAATGGGATAACACATATCATTCATTTAAATGCTACTCCAAAGTTATGCATTTTATTTATGTATTGAGTTTAAAATCATAGCGAAGTCTTGACGATTTATTAGAACGTTATTGCAATAACTAATGTCTGTATTTTTGTTTGCATGCTTACAAAAACTCTTTATCATCATGCTGCCATAAGATAATAACATAACTGTTCACCTTTGTTAAACTTCAATGATGACAATGTGATTTAGCAAACAATTTCTTTCAAACAAACTATTTCCAGGATCGTTGCTCTATTACATGGAAAACATTTTAGTAGTTGATCGATGACAATTTCCCATCAGTTCTACTGACGCATATGAGTTGGCGAGGCTGATTGGTTATGGGGCTATTGAAAAGTATCAAACTAAAGTCTAATTTTTGCACATTCCCAGAAATGGAAGCACTATTTTTGACTTGTAAAATACTCATTTTAGGTTCTAGCTTCATAGAAATAAAATATTCTTAGCGACTTTAATATAATAGCTGGAAACAATAAGTGAATTTGTAAAAATAATAAAGATCACTTCATGCTTCTAGTTTTATTCACAGTCCAAATAGATCTGAAAGGAAATTTTTGTTTTCAAATTGTACTTTCTTTACACATTTTGCAGTGCCATATCCGCCACACTGTTCACATGTATCAGCTGTTAATACATCAGCTCTTCAAGTCCATTGGTACAAATACGTCAGTAAAGGAGGAACTGATTTTGTGATACAGGTGGATGGCAGTATGTTCAACTATACGGTGTCCGAGCAGACAGCCTGTTCTTACTCTTCATATTGCAGCTACACCGTTAATGAATTGGTGCCTGGATCCGAACATGACATTAAGATATTTACCTCATCATATGGAATATTAAATAACATGGGGTGTTCTCTATTTGGAATAACAAGTGCGTTATTGTTATATTAATTTTATCATAATATTGTTTGCGTTCTGCATTTTGATTTCATCAAGTAATTTTATTTTACAACTGAATTCTCTATTTTGGTTAATTCACCATGAACCGCAAGTTACCATATTTACTGCATTTGCAATTATGGGTTGTGAACATATTATCATCATTATATAGCACAGTCTTAATTAATGGATATGTTTAAAATTGGGTCCTTATTTTATGTCTGTTTTATTCTTTTGGGTTTCTGTTTTAATTTTCTTCTCTTTCTTTGCGTCTTATAAATTTCGTAGATTTTCTTCTTATGCTGAACGATCTGAAAATGAGAACATTTTACTAACACAACGGCAGCAGAACACTAAGAGGGATCACAACCAAAGCAATTTTGGGAATTTGCTAAGATTTCATTTAAATATTGTATCTAATGCCCTGATTAAGCGAATTCGATTAGAGAATAATTGCCAAACCAATTAGGAGCAGATAATAGACAGTCATGATGCTTGGTCATTGCGAGTGTGTACATTATTTCTTCAGTACATTTGAAGGTTGCAACCTGCGTTTGTTTTGTGAGCAAAATTAATTTTAATACTTAAAATGTAAAACCACAAAAGTCAACAAAGAAGACTAATCATATAAAATGTAACGAAAATGAAAACAATATTTGTGCACGATTACCAATATATATGGTTATATGGTTATGTAATCTGTCTGTTACTTTTAATTTTAATTCGACTGTAATATTGTTGACAGTGCCAAATCAACCAACGTGTCTCAACGCCACTACATTAAACACATCAGCCATACGAGTGTTTTGGCAGAAACCTGTAGGGGCAACGCACTTTCAGATTAAATTAGATGCGAATGATACAGATGTCAATGTCTCCAGCAAAGTTGACTGTTTGTCGTCTTCTGTGTGCAGCCGTATTATCAACGACGTCACACCTGGTTCCAGGCATGTATTTAAAATTTTCGCTTCAGCAAGAGATGTACAGAATATTCAAAGCTGCTCTGTATTGGGAACAGCAGGTATGTTATTTGTATAGCATGTTCCCTAAACTTACTTTATGAAGGATGTTAGCTAATTAATTTCCAAGCTAAAGTTAAGTAGAATGTCTAATGGAAACAAATTTTTTTTGAGTATGTATCTTAACAGCAACACGACATAAAACAAAATAAAATAAAAAAAATAAAAAAAAAATATTACGTAAAGTTGGTTCTCGGTTTATGGAGATATGTATTTTTCATCATCCAATATTTACACACCTCTTGACAATGTTTTTTTTTTCTATTAACTGCTACTTACCATTATTTGGTATGGCGTTATATGGGAAAGTACATCCCTTATTTTTTGCCCAAACATTATCGTGAAAAGAAACTTGCGATTTTAGTTAGCAAAGGAAACTGAGACCATTCATTGTTTAATAGTCCATCAGTTTGAAATCAAGAAAAATTAAAATTAAATTAAAGGGCATATAACATTGATGCATTTGTTTTGTTATTTAAATATCAAGCACATATGAACTGGAAATTAATTTAATTTTCATATAGTGGGATGAGATAGAATTTTTTGGAATTACAAATAAAACCATTCAATCCTTAAACATATGAACTGTTTTTCTCGATTTCTGCTCATTTAATTTATTTAGAAATATCGTATTAACCAATGACCAATATATGGTACCGAACATACCCTAATATGTTACTTAATGTCCCTAAATTGTACAATATCTACATAGCGATTTAATTATTGTCAAAGCTTTTTTGTTTATTTAATGTTCTGAAATATTATCGCTTGGAGACAATTATGTGAAGCAAGAACAGACAAAATTGTATTTTTATTGTTCGTTAGCCATGATAAACATTAATTGATTTAATTCTGAATATACTGTACAGCATGGCATTATGTTACCTTCATCTACTATGGAATTATGGCAATATAAAATCGTAGCGACGAAGCATTATTGAAGAATAAAATATTTGCTAATCTGTGAAAATATTTCGATCTTTCATTAATGCTGAAATTACGATTAACAGTAACATATATATGCAGATTACGTATGAAAATGACATCGCTTTTCCGCAAAGGTCTCCGCTCCTCAAACTCTTCATCAGTTATAATGCTACACCATCTTATTTATTTTGGTTTGAAAGTATAGGAGTTTCGCATTTCTCCTCCTATCATCTGTACCATACCTTGGGCATGATACAGTACAATGATGGAATGTTCAGTAAAGGTTACCTCGGGCAAGACTTCTGTTGGATAAGTTACCAAATTATACAAATGCGATATGTGAGATTGTTAGGTTTAAATCACAAAGGCCATTAAACTCTAATTTTCAGTAATTTATTTTATCATCAGATCTTTGAAATTGTATACTACCCGATGAACATATTTTGTTTTCAATGAGCTTATTGTATTTATTCAGCGAATATTTGAGATAAATACGGCATAGCCCTTTATTAGCCACATTGTATATCAGCTGATTAGTGCTACACGTTGACCAACCACGTTTGAATATTTTTGCTTTCTCAAGTTAAATGTATACAGATACTTGTAGCCTTTGGATTGTAAGTACGTATAACATGAATCCATATGTTGACAATGTATTGGAATATATTTTTAATCTCGGTTTCTGGAATTATCACTGCCGATTTATTATCCCCATAACGTTTGGGCCCTAGCTTACATTTTCTATTGATTGTTTGAAGTCGCCCAAAGCTGATATGCAACTCTAAACTGATCACAACTTAAATAAAATATTTTCATTATTTAACGACATAGGAATGATGTAATTATGCTAGGTAAATGAAACGTGTAGCAGCGATATTCTCAGTTAATATATCGCTACAACATAATTTTGCATAGGAACTTCAAAAAGGAGATGAAAAGAAATCAAAAATGAACTCAATATCTCACTTGTTCTATAATTATGTCAGAAAAACCAAACACACGAACTCTCCCACACAAACTCAAATGGATACATTATTGCATGCATGCATGAATGCATACATACATACATACATACATACATACATACATACATACATACATACATACATACATACATACATACATACATACATACATACATACATACATACATACATACATACATACATACATACATACATACATACATACATACATACATACATACATACATACATACATACATATATTACCCCACAATAGGTTTGATAGTTCCAGAGAGAAAAACATATTCTGCCATTTTTACTGCTATAAGCGATGCAGTTGACAAATGTCAGAAAGATAGACAGTTTATTTTATTTGTTTTATAGTGCCATCAGAACCCATCCAATTCAAAATTCTCGAGCGGACACCTCATAATTTCACCATCAAATGGGAGGATGGTACAGGAAGCAGGGACTTTTATAGAGTCTACTACACTTGTTCAAGTCCAAACGAACCGAGTGAATATCGACAAGATCACAAGGATCTCAAACCGACAGAAAAGACATATACCTCCATTTATCTGGAGCCTGGAACACATTGTGAATTAAATGTGTACGCTGTAGTCATTGCGGGGATTCTCAGCTCTCCTTTAATCGGTTCTGTGTCAACAACTGAAACTGGTTAGTTAATACGTATGAATTCATTGCAACATTCAGTTGAAAGGATTACGCAGCTGCATGCTCATATCTCATTTTATTAATCAACTACTTAAATACAATACAACAGTATATCGAGAACGATCAGTTATAAAGGCGATGATAATTTAAAAGTACACAAAACATTTTGCCTTGGAATTTTAGTCACCAAAAACATTACCTCAAATTAATATGATTAACTAAATTTTACGTTTTCTACAACATTACATAGATAAAAATAATTACCTTGAACTAAACTAACGACCACATATTTCATCATCATCATCTCACCCCGCGAACGTCTGAAGTAAGTTAGGGACACACCAAGGTTCTTCTATAATTTTGACTGCGTTCTAGCTGAAATTAATTTGGAAGAAACCCAGTATGTTGGTCACTGATCCATTGTATATAGAGATGTGTGTTGGGGTTATTTTTGACTATCGTGCAATTTGTAGCCAATATTAGTTGCAATTAAAAAGCTTAAAATATAATCTATAAAAAATATGTGATACATTTTATGAGAAACATCATATATATATATATATATATATATATATATATATATATATATATATATATATATATATATATATATATATATATATATATATATATATATATATATATATATATATGGATTATTGTTTTTACAAATCATAGCTCCTGGACCTGTATCCTATTTCAATATTTCGGAAGCTGCTTCTACCTACGTGAAAATAAATTGGCTACCCCCATCAAGAAAAAATGGAATAATCCGAGGATACATTTTGACTGTAAGGGATACTGAAGGAGTCTGTGTAGACACAATACAGTGTTTGCAACATGCAAACGTTTCCAAACAATTAATAGGTCACAAAGATCACGTATACCAGGTAAACTAGTCTTCATTCTTTCATTCTTTTCTTTATTTTTTTATAACTATTTAATATGCTCTTTTTGATAATATAATCAATATAAATAACTTACGAAAGAAATAGTTTATACATGTGTACACATCAATTGCATTATAATTAATTTCTTTTACATTATATAACGTATTGGATACGAAAACAAATTTCTATATTGTTTGAAACCTATGGATGGAATAAAGTTTGACAAGCATATATTTTTTATGAAAAGTGACAATAATGGGTTTTCAGCAGAATTGCTTTTAAAAACCACACAATCCTTTTCGTGACTATTAGGAGTTCTTTTATTACACAGGATACAATACCATGGACAGATAATGCAAACTGCTCAACAGATATAAGTTCAAACTGTAGATCCCTTCTGCTCAGCAATTTGAAGCCATATTACACATACCGCATTGGAATAAAGGCGTACACTATATGCTCAGGATCTCAAATCTTCGTGAACGCAACAACATTGTCAACTGGTATGGATATACAAGTCTGAAAATTGCAAGTAATACCAAGTCTAATAATGTGTGTTCTTTCTCCAATGTTTCTTTCTTATTTCAAAACAATTTTGACTTTATAGTGTTTTCCCTCTTTTTCAACTACTGGCAGACAATGACCCATATAGTTTCTGAAATCATTTTAGATATAGATTTAAAATGTACGAAACTATTGTTTTTAATTTATGTATTGTGTGCTTGTTTATGATTATGCAGTCATATTGAAACAAAATATTAAATGTTAATCTAATTTCAACTGGTATAATCAGTACATTGGCCGTATCCAAGGTTCCCAAGAGAGATGCCCACAAAAGGCACATTAGTTTCAAATTGTCACTATACTGGCAAATTCTCTGCAAAATTTCACGAACTTCCATCATCAGTCAACCGAAGAGAGATTTAAACACATAATGTCGGTGGGATACACAGGCTACCACTATATTTCTCCTTCTATTGCATACAAACAATAAAAGGATTGCAACACTCCAGCTTTTAATGACAGCATAAGGATATATAAGCCTTGATACGGGATGTCAAAAAAGCGGGATGCAGATCGCATGCGTCTTGCCAAGCCGTACTCTGTAACCCGCAAAATAATTGGTATCAAAAGGTCTCGTGAGAGATACCAAAGGTGGTGCGGTTCATGGGCGTTCAAAAATGCCTCATGCGACCCTCAAGGTGGTTTTAACTTGAGACCCTTGACCAGTACCATGTATAATTAATTATACGGTCACACACACAAACACACATACAGACATACACACACACATATATATATATATATATATATATATATATATATATATATATATATATATATATATATATCCATTTATATTCGCTAGAATCGAAGGTGTCTGGAATCACAACGTTCCACGGTTTATCTATCTATCTATCTAACTATCTATCTATCTATCTATCTATCTATCTATCTATCTATCTATCTATCTATCTATCTATCTATCTATATATATATATATATATATATATATATATATATATATATATATATATATATATAGACAATGGAGCGTCGAGATTCCAGGCACCTTCGATTCTAGCCAATATAGTTGGATTATTGAGTTTTCTGGATAAATCTTTCACGCTGAGTTTTAATATGCAATTGTATTGTGTGATATACCTGTACATATATTTGCTAGCTGTACATGTATATCAAACAATGGTTGAAAAAATTAATAAATACATCTTTTGAAGTGTGTATTTCACTTTCTTACATCATGCACATACACATAGATATATGTTTAAACAATTACTGACAAATAGTTGTTATTCTATCTGGTATCTCTACTCATCCACTCTTGATTGATGTTGTCGCCATAATGCATGTAATTTGAGAATAATCAACTGTAATTCTGATATAAAGCCCTATATGGGCCACAGCTTTAATCAATATATTGTATTTGAAATGCCTTCAACAAACTGTGCTTGTTGCGCATAGTTGGAAAAACCGTACCATGACTTAATGACACATAATTAACTCACCATATCTTATGTCTAAGGAGAGTACGTTTTGATCCCTGTGTCGTTATTTAATTATTAGCACCAAGCCTTACCAGTGGAAGGCAAGCAGCAAAATCAGAAAATTGTTTATACAGTCTCTGGTTACAACTCTGACACGATACTTTAAGTATTCCGCACTTTGATTACGTGATGAATTTGATTTTAACGTACCAATAGAATTTGACCAATTAGGGACTGATGAAGTAAGAAACCTCCTAATCTGCATTGACATATCTGTGCTATAAAATTAACCGTATCTTCTTAATACGATAGATAAAAATTATATATTTTGGACAGATTATTTCCAGCTAATCGAGGCATCATTTATAGTAATATCACTCTTTCGACCCGGTCTTATATTTATAGGTCCAGAACACGGATTTTTGGACTAACATAATAAATTAACGTTTAGGTATTCCGTTCCTTTTGAAATATTTCTGGATAGCGAGGTTTACTGATAAACCGAGAAGTAATCCTAAGAAACATGTTCTAAAAAATATATTTGACATGGTTTTATTTCAGCACCACCATATCCCTCAAGAACCACGAAACAATCTACAGCTCATGTGACCGATCCCACCAGACAGATTGCGATTGATTTACCTCTGTCGGATTTTCTTTGCAGCACAGTATATGGATTTCCAGAAAGTTGGGGTGTTGTTGTATCACATCATTCAAAAGCTACCGGTTCGATCCATTTGTGAATGTACATAAGTTAGTTTAGAATAGACGATAGTAATATTACATTTGAACAGTTACTTGAGTTAGTAGTTTCACATCAACTGGTAAATTTATTGCTCTGGTTTTCAAATTCAAATAATTCAATAACTGTATTTAAACTATATATATATATATATATATATATATATATATATATATATATATATATATATATATATATATATATATATATATATATATATATATATGTCTATATATGTCTATGTATGTATATTTATATATATATATGTATGTATATATATGTATATATATATATATATATATAGATATATATATATATATATATATATATATATATATATATACACATACATATCCTTGTAAATTATTCGAAGATAAAATATATCTTGAACTTACGAGCAATTAAGGTAATAAAAGCGAGAGACAAAAACTCTAAAATGAGATTTTAGTATTACACTATGGCAATAACTTTTTATATAAAAGTTAGATACATGCCACTCTTTAAATACAAACCACCGAGATATTTCGCTGATTTGTGTTAGCTCTTGAGGATAAAATTAGCCAAACATGAATTGAAATCAACTTATATTGCATATTTGTACTCGAATACACCCATGTTATTCGATAAATAATAATAATCATAATAATTATACTATTAATGATGATGATGATGATGTTGATGATAATGCTTATAATAATAATAATAATAATAATAATAATAATAATAATAATAATAATAATAATAATAATAATAATAATAATAATAAATACATCATAGTTTTATTTGATTTGTTTCAAAACATATTCTCAAATTCTAAAGAAAGGTTTTGTTACTGATGTTTTGAGTGATTAGTAAATCTTTGAGGGTGCCTGCATTTTTTTTCATTTAGACCATCCATTCAGAGGAAACACATCAGATTTTCGAACTAAACTAGGTCTAAAGTACAAAAGTTGGAGAGATATACAGGACCAAGACAATTTTCCACCATATCTTGCTACTCATCTTGCTTGGAAACCCACTGAGTCGTGTGGTAAGTAATATTTTCTTCGAGTTATTATGTATTATGAAAGTATGTCTGATTTCTTATTTCGTCTACATGTCAGACATTTTGTAATACAATTCTTTAACTCTAAAAATAATATAACATTGTGATTGGTAAGAAAGTACCTAATCGTATTTTCCGATTTATACGGGAATCTGGGCATAAATTCAAAAAGCATGAATATGAGCATGTCGAATCTTACTTTCAAAAACAACATCTGTATGTAAAGTAAAACAAAATTAAACAGAACACCGTATGCTAATAAATAGGCAGGCCAGTTTCCGCTTTTGCCATGTCTTCCTTCAGATATATAAAGATCATTATCATTCTAGCCTGGTCAGACACCCAATTCAACAGTAAAAAAACAGTAACAGGTACTACCTGCGACTGTTCATAAAGAATGGACAGCTACACATGAATTCTTCTAGAACGTCATTTATGGTGGATCGGGTGACCAAGCAGTCGTGCTTATCCAGACTATGAAGGCAGATGGTAAGAGCTTTGTGTACAAGGCATGGTATCAACAAAGGTGCAGCATAAATTAAAGGCCATCCACTGCATCCGGACATGTCTATACACGTCTAAAATTATTGAGTCATTAGATTCAGACAGGCTTGGACGATTATATGGGAACGACTCTACGGTGCCTTCTCTTAGTGAAATCCAACTCACGAGCAGGATATGACGCTATTTTCTTTCCTCAGCAGACGCTTATATTGAAAGGTATTGCCATAACGACATAGCAGCAGGCCTTGACCTGCATCTATAGACTAGTTCACAGACGTTTCAGAGCCTACAGTTCATTTTCACTAGATCGAAGCCGAAGTGAAAATTGGTAGCCCTCACTGGTGACTGTGGAGGAGTTTTTTTAAGATTAATCTGTTTACTAACAAATCATAAGATAGGAATATAAAATATGCCTTAAACAGTGCATGCTTCCACTTAACTCTAGTCAGCACACCGCAGCAGATGTGATCCGATGCTAGCGGTCGAAAATAATTGAGAAGACACAAATATTTGCAATACACAATCGGTACACACATAAAAGACAATACATCAGCAGATAAACCAAAGAGAAGAACAAACCTATTTGGTAGATAATTGGCTAAATGTAACAAACAGAGATCACCCTTGAACGAAACTCGACTAGCTGACGAGGAACAGCTCACTGTAGTAGGATCCTCCTACACCATCTGGAGTGTCTACGTCAAGAGGAGGAATGTGAACCTACTGATGGGTTTGCCATCAAATCATTAGCACACAAATCATAAATATCATTAAGGGTGCGAATGAATGACTAACGCAAACAAGGCTTACACGGTCTAGAATAAGACACGTAACTATCATTAATGCCTATGCAACCAGCCATGACCAGCCCAGATACGACAAAGGACCAATTTTATGAAGACATGTAGTCTCTTATTGTATAAGTTGGAAAAGGCGAACATCTAATCAAACTTGGTGACTGGAGTAGGCAGCTAATCTCAGACATGGTCAGGTATCATTGACAATAATATGCTTGAGAAATGAAGAAGCACAGGATTACTACAAATAAGAAAATACATTGAACATGACCTCACATTCACTCGTTTTCCACCTGCCAAAGCAGAACATGATGCATACACGCTCCAATCTCTGGTATCATACTGACAATGTCATCTTTATGAGAGCAAATAGGCAGGCATTTGTTGAAAACCTTAGTAGAGAACGAGATACTATTGACACAAACTAAGAGAGTGTCGAGGATAATTGGGCATATACGCTGTAAGACCCAACTGACTCCACAAGAAACGATCTTACCACATGTAAACATCAAGAAACGTTTGATAAGAAGATTAGAAAGTTAGAACCAGAAACATCGTATGTAGAGGACCTTTGTAGGCGACAGCACATCATAATCTAAGAAGACAGCCTTCGACAATGCCACAATGACGCCCAATGCACACTTAGAGAGATGCAAAACTCGTTGCTAAGCAATAAGGGAAAAGATTCAGACCTATGTAGACAAGAATGATAATAAGAACTTCTATGATGCTTTGAAGACAATCTACGTTGTTACGATCTTGCTGGACACATCTTGTGATAATTTTGGTCTCCAAATTAATGTAAAAAGGACAGGGATGACGAACCAACCGTTATTAGGAAAGCTATATATACAGCCTTCTATCACATCAAATTCCCATACGACCAAGTTTACCGAATTTGGCAATACACTGCAACGTGCAGTATATATCGATGATGAAATAAACACAAGGACTTAATCAAGTGTGTCCGTTGGCAGAATACTTGCAAATGTGTGGGGGAATAGTGTCATTAGCATGCAACTCATCCTAAGGTCCAAAAAGCCATTGCGTTGCCGAATCTCCAGTATGCTTGCAAAATCTTGATGGTATACTGACACAATGCTAACAATTTCTCACATGGGATGCCTGGTGTAACTGATGATCACGATGCCGTCCATTGCTATGAAACGAAGAGTCTTGATAAACGTTTAGTTAGAGTCATGGTTCAGCCGATGTGATATGCAAAAATGCTTGTTATTAGCTAAGTTTATGACGATTTTTACTGAGGTTTTATCGGGTTCTCGCATAACAATTTATTCTGGCCACAGCGCATAGCCTATCATATGATAAAAAACACGTTAAGTCCAAACAACTAATAAAAGCAACAAGAAGGAAATATGAAACTCAAATTTGCCTAAATCTATGTCCAGGCTGACGACTAAGAACGGACATCATCTAAGGCTAGCAACTTTGCAATAAAGTAATGCGCCACGAAGAAGGTAGTCAAGGAAAAAGGTAATGTGAATGTCATAACTGGATATTGAGAAAGATTTAACAATAATAGTAATACTACAACGCGTCGTACCAATGATTAATTTTTTAAACATTACTCACGATCAAACCAATTCTTTTTCAATGTATCAGATGCAAGAAACAGACGTTCAACCGAAACACAAAAAGGACCTGCCATCGTGAGCTATATCATAGGGCAGGACGGGGATTGTTCAGGCACTGATCAGCGTTACTGTAATGGGTATTTAAAACAAAACACTGAATACAGGTAATTGCGCCCATACTCAAAATAAGGATGTGTGTCTCAGATATGAATGATGCTGTATGATTCTTTAGTGTGGTTGTGCTAATATTTTATTTCAATTAACATCAGATATGGCAAATGGAATACCTCATTATTGTATAACTACTTGTGCGAATTCTATCTAATTATTCAACCATATTGTCTATCATTAATTCTTGTTTACTTTATCCTTTACACATAAATGTAAAACCATCTTCACTGATCAACGAGCTTCATTCATTTCTGTTGTTGCAAAATTCAAATGATACAATTGTGAATTTCACTTGGTTATCTTTAGTTTCCATACTAATATACTTCACTAGAATTTGACAAAAAAATAATTTAAAGAAATTGTGTTCTTGAATTCAGAAATCTTTCATCAGTTTACTAGACTTAATCACAGAAAAAGTATCGATGTTTTTCATCATAAATAAACTAGGAATGTATTAATTTAATTCCGCACTTTCTCGTTAAAACAGTATTAGAGTGTATGTTTGCACATCCGGAGGTTGCACCGAAAGTTTTTGGTCCCCGCCGATTAAAACAGGTAATGCCACAATGTAAATATTCCATTTAATTCATGATACATAATGAATTGAGATAACTAAGGAGTTGATTCGTTAAGGTTAATAAGAGCTACATATTTAAATATTTCTGCGTTTGCATGTATTCCGTTGAATGATTATGCTTCCCAGAAGTTCTAAACAGATATTTCTTTGCACGTTTTTGATAGGTTCGTAGTTGACCTTTAGAATGACCTTTTCTGCTTTTTCAGAGGCGGTTGAATGATAATTTTCCTAAATATGTTAAAGGATTTTCATATTGTAAAAAAATTGTTTTTTTTTTAATACTGTGTTCTTTTTATTTATAGGGTGTCTTAGCAAGTCTCCACTTACGTGATGTTCATGTTTAAAATTTCATAAATATCATCCCTTTAATTGGTTGAGCCTAAATTGTTTTTCCTTGTACGTTTGATTACTTTAGTTTTCATATTTCTGATTTTAGACTGATGGTTCAGGAACTTCTTTGTCTGATATTCGATCGTAAAAATACCTATTTTTTAAGCCCCATAAAGATCGTTTGGACAGAGTTTGGATAGCGTTATGAGTGATGTTTAACATTTTCGAGGATTTGGTATGGTGTTTTATCCGTTATATAGGGTCAGTAATAGTATGCATGGAGAGGTTTGAAAATGACGTTTTTCAATGTATAAAAATTAAATAATTATGCCTGCGTAAGTTTTATATGCTTTAAAATGATGCTTCTCCGAGTTTAAGAGGTTAGCAATGAAGCTATCTGAAGATTTATGAGGGATAATAATGAATTTCCGAGATTTACCGAGTAAGGAATGATTTTTCTTCAAATTTTAATTGGTCAAGAATTGTTTTTATACGTTTTTGAGGGAGTCTTCATAGGTTTACTAATGATGCCATTTGAAGTTGTCGATGATTAAAATTGGTGTTTTATGCGTTTTAGGGTCAGGTCAGAGAGTTACGAATGAATGGTATTCTCATAGTGTTGTAAGATGACTGGATGGATATTCTCATTTTTAGAAGGTGTCTAGATTTGATTAATACTGAAGAGTTTGCATTTTAAACTGTAAATGATGATGAAAGTAAGTGCTATCGAGAGTCACAAATTATAAGCATGGAGAGTCCGTAAAATCATATACTTCGAAGGTTTATTAATTGATATATTTTGTTTCTTTTTAATAGTGTACAAATGTTCTATTCAAAGCGTTTCTATGACCAAGAATTATATTGTTGCTGGGTATATCAAATATAATGTATTTACAGTGCTTTTGTAGCACGCACCTATTCGTGTGATGCTTATTAAACCCCAAAAATACCAAGATACCCCGGCATTAAAATTTGTACGACCTTGAAAATCAGAAAATCGTTTTTTAAGCTAATATAGTCCTTTGTTGACAAAGATCTTGGATGGCTGTACATAAATGATGTAGGCATTAAAATATCATCGATATTTAAAATTGCCCGACTGTTATTCCTATGAGCATAAACTGCGTGTTAGCAGAATTTTGAAGTTCTCATAACACAGTGGAGACTTAGATAAAATAAGGGATAAACTGCATTTACATTTTTTGGATCAACTATAAAGGCATTAAACGTCTAATCCGTTCCGTTTCAATTCGTTTTGTCGAACTTGCTTTTAATAAATTGTTTCATTGTAGCTGGAACCGGATAAAGCACCATTGGTAAAGTTTACTAAAGTTGGCACATTCAACAGTTTCGCTTTGTGTATCATTTGCGTTAAAGTACAGTTCTCTACCTTTGGCAGGTTATTGTATTATGCAGGTTTTTCTCAGCGGTACCATACTCTCTTTTTGATCATACCAAGAAATTTAACAAAAACACTTACAAACTGTTTTGCTGATTATAAAGTACGATTACTGACATAATAAGTCTCTAAACATCATTTCTTTTCCTCGAAAAATGCGAAAATTGCAGGTGTTTAACTTCTTGCAAGCTTAATCGTCAGGATTTTCTAATGCATGAAAACGTTATCCAAACCATACGTAACGCACAAAATTGAACATATATTTAAAATAATGAATTTAAAAACAATTCATTAAAGACATACCACATATAAGAAGTAAAGTACGGTAATAAATACTTAAGACATCCTTAAATACAATACATTTGAAAAGTAAAAAAAATGAAAAACGAATATTGACATTTGTTGTAATTACCATGCTAAAATCTCTGAAACACAAACACGGGATACCTAACAATATCGTATTTAAATCGCCACCTTCAAGCCCTCAATAACGCATAAATCATTCTGGATCTGTGAGAAGCAAATCATCACCACTTGAAAACCTCTCTATACAAATCTATTAAAACTATTCCAGATAAAACGGTTAATGCAATCAATCCTGTATAAAAAGATGCGCATTTGAAGTGTTGTTCTAGAACGTAAACATGAGCACTATCTGGAAATGAAGTCATTTAAGAGTCAGTAACACATATTAGTAGCAGATCTTTTCAGTTAATAAGTGTTAATCTTATATTTTCTAACGCTACCATGTCACATGATCGTGTATCATCTAAATTTCTAACAAAATATATGATGTATATTATTCTGAGCTTCATTATTATATTTATTATTATACCGTTTTTTTCTTTTTTTCAGACAAAGATTCTACCTCATTGATCATCGTGTTATCTGTGATCTCATCATCATTACTACTGTTTTGTATAGTGGCCGTTGTGATTCTCAAGCTCAGGAGTATGTTGTAAGAGTACAATAGTTCTTAAAACAGGAAACATGTCATCTACTGACTATATATTTATGGATACATTACTTCGAAGGTTTATTATTATTATTATTATTATTATTATGTATTATTTGTTTGCAGGGATATATGAAAAATACATTAAAAAAGTATGACTTCTGAAAACGTAAGAGGAACTCATAGTGAAAACTGGCTGATGTTAGTCATATACAGTGGATTTTGGATGCGCACTTATACGTACTCAAAGGTGTAACCATTCATATGTATTTTTACATAATTAGTCTTGTATAGGAACAGAAGGAAATGTCGAATGAAAATTATAAATCATCTGGCTATTAATAGGCATATTTACAAAATCTTTAAAATTACAATGTTACGAAGACTAAAGTACACACAAACAGTCTCGTCAGCTGAATATATTTTGACTCTTCATATTTCTTGTTTTTTGTAAATAACAAAAATAAGACAAATATGTTGATAACCAATAGTAGCGGACTGATTGAACTGCAGAACCAGGAAATATACTTTCATGAAATAATAATTGTATTTATGCAATGATCTGAATCAAAAATACGGCTGTACATTTGAGTCTCCGGTAGTTACAGTGAATATACCTTGCATTGCACAAAAACGGCCCGCTATATTATTTCGAAATTAATTTCACAGAATAAACCTAGGATTTAGCGGCAATTTATTTTAGATTATACTTAGATAATTGAACCAACAGCGATTTTGAACATTCTGACTCTTCTAACACGGTGTGTGCATGCGCCACTATTGTGATGCTTTATTGACGTCATTTCCGAATAAGACTCATGTTATGTTAGTGTGCATGTAACAGTGTTGCAATCCAAGGTCCTTGGCTCAAATTGGGCCGATCTTCAAAACGTGGCAAGTTTCTCAGTAACTATACGTCCACTATATAATCAACATACGAAACGTTATCGCGATAAAAGACAAGTTCTGCGATTAACGAAGTGCTCAAACAAGTCATTCAAACAAACATATATGATAAGATTTTTAAAGTTCGACAGACGCACAATGGTTACTTGAAACTGTCACCGAGACATTAAATGAAACTTCTAACAAAACTGCAAACAAAACAAATATCATTAACATTAAAAATGTCGCAAGATATCGTTAGATCTATGTTTGGAAATGTTGTGCAATGGGCATGTGAGTTGCAAATGTGAGGCTCATAAAAATGCAAAAACGTAATTGTTTGTTTGTTTATCGAGATATAGTGGCTTTCAAGATAATAAGTCAGATGACGATAACAGAGGTTGGTAGATATATGGAGCAAAATCCTAAATAAAATTATGTTTTGGGACGGTGTGTTTTTATAGTATCAACTTAGTACATCTAATTTGATTACATAAGGATTATTTACATATTAGTAACAAAAGTGTAAAATATATATGTAGATATGTTTCATCTGCAGATCATGACCTTTAGACGTACACTGGTATAACTCACAGTTAAAAATATGCAATTTTTAATTTATATACATTATACCTTGTATAATGAGATAATGAATGCAGTTCATGTTCCACAAATGAACAAGCAGAGATTGTAGCTCAAAAATGTCATTGACTAAGAAATATTCCTTGATCTATATAACAACATACAATATATTCGTTAATTGCCAGATAATATTACTTCGTTTACATTATAATCAGAAACGTTCGCAGATGTTGTGTCTTTTTTATTTGTTTGGATAAGAACTCATTAAAAGTTAATTTCATATATACATTGGATAGTCTAAACAACGCCAATCGAGGGCTGCTTGATAGGGATGGTAGTATATCATAAACCCTTTTTCATGTGTTTATTTTGTTCTATTAATGATGTTCCATTTGCCATTATCAGTGGATTTATTAAGAAATTATTTTATTACCATATATTGGCAGATCCTTTTGCCCACTTAATAAGCTAATATGAATATATATTATCTTTTAAAAGTGTGAGAGAATGAAATTTTTATTTATACTTTTCATCCCGTTTATTTTGTTTCATTCATTCTTTCTTTCTCACTTTCTACTAATATATATATATATATATATATATATATATATATATATATATATATATATATATATATATATTGTTCTTAACACACCGCATGACACAGTTACGTACAAGGTATAAGGGTTATTAACAAATCATTGACATGTTCAAACTAACATTTGGGTAAAGTTCTAACATCTGATTGGTTCGTCCTTGGAAATGTGACAATCAGATGTCATATTGTCGGATGAGTAGGAGTATGAGCATAAGAATATGTTTGGAACCTCCGGTCAGGCATTCGTCTAATGATACCGGTTTCCACACAATTTGTCAGCACTCATCACTAGTTATCCTAAGTTTTATAAGTTATAATACCTTTTATGTCAACAAAAAGACTAAATCATTTTGGATGATGCTATACTCAAAGAGGTCAGGACATGTACCTGCCGTAGTGTCATATGAGATCTGGCAGCATATCAAGTAGCCCATCGAAATGCGCACATTTCTATTGTATTATTTATCTTTCATATTTGAAACTAAAATGTATACAGGCCATATGATAATGAGTTATATTATGTTTACTGTTGGTGTGATAAATAGGTTGTGGTCCTGTAGAGGGCCTGAGGATATTTGGGAAAAAGCAACTTGATACTGGAGCTTTATCCCATTAAAAGGGAAACAAATCTCAAACGATCAATTTACTTTCTTTTGAAATGTGTACCATGGGCTAATATTAAATAAATAGCAAACAGGCAATGCAAATAAGCGTAAAAGAGCTTGTATGTGTGCATGTATCTAATAATGTATGTATGTATGTATGTATGTATGTATGTATGTATGTATGTATGTATGTATGTATGTATGTATGTATGTATGTATGTATGTATGTATGTATGTATGTATGTATGTATGTATGTATGTATGTATGTATGTATGTATGTATGTATGTATGTATGTATGTATGTATGCATGCATGCATGGATGTATGTATGTGTGTATGTGTGTGTGTAGGTAGGTAGGTAGGTAGGTAGGTAGGTATGCATGCATGTATATTCATACATGTGTATTGTATATGTACATAAATAACGCTAAATTGTTAGATGAAGTGTTATACATTCACATGAATGATCCGAAATGTGTTAGTGACCCTTACGATAAGAGAGGAAGTACAAGTAGTACTCATTTTTATACTACTACTACTACTACTACTACTACTACTACAACTACTACTACTAATAATAATAATAACAATAATAATAATAATAATAATAATAATAATAATAATAATAATAATAATAATAATAATAATACATCTGATTTAATCAATTAGTATTAAAAATATTTTAATATTAACCCTATTATTTCAAGTACACGTAAGAACCAGAGTAAACGTCAGATTGCTGATATTGTTAAATAACTAAGATATATATATATATATATATATATATATATATATATATATATATATATATATATATATATATATATATATATATATATATATATATATATATATATGAAAATATATTTAGTATATCTTAAAAAACGTAAGATAATCAACTAATCGATTAAAATAATTGTATAACACCAGGTGCTTCAAAGTCTACAAGATAGAAGACACAGAGACGTTTACATATGATACCCCTTTTGGAATGGGAGGATCCAAACTAAAAATACACAGGTATGTGGACATTCAGACACGTCTTCATAATAATTTCGCGCATATGTATTACTTTAGTTTGATTGACTCATTGATTATTGCTACGTATCGGCTCGTTCAAAAGTAAGAAAAGAAAAGTGTGAAAACAACAAGCTTTGTTCGTTTCAACACAAATAATTCATTTCACTGGAAAACAAGGTGAAAAAGGTGAAAATATGAAATAGGACTTATAGTTTGTTAAGGAAAGCCAAACGTTTATCCTAATACGAAAAAATACAAGTCTTAGCACTAAATAATTTTAACTTAATCTTGATGACTTTCCGAGATGGAGGGTGATGACATTAGGTGAAGTCTTTATACGAATGCCCAGAATTGCACATTGAACGAGGATTTGTACTGTACTATTCCAATTTAGAATGAATTTAACTGAATGTCTTTGTCCTAAACCAATTATGTAGTTTTTCAAGGAAATATAAATCAATATTTAGAAAGATGATGTACTCGTATAGCTGTCGTCAATAACAAGACACATCCTTAGCTCTACGGATGTAAAGAAAAAAAAACTCTTTACAGCACAAGAAAAATGATACCTTCTTCTCAAGGTATAATAACTTCTCTGACTATTTCACAGGGACCTAAGTGTTTTAAACCGATCTAATGTGTTATTTCATGCACGAGCACGAAGGATGCATGTATGTTTCATCATCGAACAATCGCAGTACACGATTTAATCACGTATGCTAATTAAATGACTATGGCCACAACTAATCGTTTACGCCGGTTGTTTATCCAGTCGGCAATCTAAAATAATGTTTACGCAAGCCGAGTCATATTTACGTTTTAAATAAACACAATGTTTCTTTAAAAAATATCAAATCCCGTGATTAAATATGACAAAAATGAAAGAAATAAAATACCAAATAGCCCCAATTGACCTAGCCTGGACAATAATCGAACTTGCAACTCTGATGAGCTCATGTCAGACACGCACACTTTTTGTTATTAGCAGGAAACAAAAAATAATTAATTTCATCGTTTTTCCAAATGAGATCATTTACATTCACTTAATAATTGTTTCTTTGATAGCATTTAAGTTTTGAAAACACCGTATAATATTCATGCCAAATGAAGCTAGAAATTGACAGATACTACGCAAAGCCAAATATCAATATTTTAATTTAACATTTAACTGATTCAATGATTAATATTTAAACCAATCAAATAATGTGGTCTTTCGTTCTCGACCTCTAATGTGTTCGGGTCTTTTCCTTTTGTTGGGACCTAATAATCATTATTTATCTGATTATCATGTCCTCATTGTTTGTGATACAAAATTTTAAAACTTAATAAATGTCATATTGTTTTATATTCATTATTAATATTATAAAGCTGAGATGCACGTTGTTATCGCATTCATCTTTGTTAGTGTTGTTTTTAAGTATGAAATTAGAAATATGGAAAAGAATTTTGTTCTCCTTTTCGGCTGTCAAATCTATAATTATTTATACTGCACAGGATGATATGGTTTGCCATTTTCATCCTCATTCAATGTGTGCTACTGCATCTTTGTGGTTTAACATTTTAATGTGGAATACATAAACAAGATGTTATGCTATCAGAATAGTTTTGTAGTCGAAATTTCATCTTGTGTTTTAAGCTTGTAATGTTCATATTTTATGGATTAAAGAGTGTATTAATTGTTGTTCCATTGTTTCCTATGCTAAAATATATTAGTTAATTAGATTATCTTGCTTAATTTCCTATATAAGACATTTACTATATGTTTACGAGTAATTAAAGATTTCAAAGCACGATAACTAGCAGGTTGTGTGTTTCTTGGATTTTTGTAAAGATTTATAAGTACAGGTAGTTGTTTGAAACGATTTTCATTGTCCTTGTTTGAGCAGCAGAGAGGGTGAACCCTACAACAATATATTTGCGACAAAATCGATTAAAGCCTCAGAATGCCAATGGAGCCTTCCTACGAAATCTCATATTTTAACCAAAAAAAAATTAAAGGTCCCATTTTACAATGGAGCCTTAGCGATTTTGTCGCAAATACATTGTCATAACCACACTCAAATTGCTGCCATCTACGTCTACAAATTTTTGCGACAGAATCGATTAAAGCCTCAGAATGCCAATGGAACCTTCCTACGAAATCTCATATTTTAACCAAAAAAAAAATAAAGACCCCATCTTAGCGATTTTGTCGCAAATACATTGTCATAACCACACTCAAATTGCTGCCATCTACGGTCGCAAATATGTTGTCATTTCACCCTCTCTGCTGCTGATTAATACAAATTATTTAACCAAATATTTGATCAAGTCCAATACGATATCGTGACCGAGGGTCGTGTAAATTTATTGTTATAAATCCATATGGGACAGACTGAGCATGACTAAAGTAATTTTTAAATCCATTGAAGTCCATATCGGAACACCATGTCTGCCAAATATTTCGTAGCGTATGTGTATCAACGCCATTGAATACAGCAAGAATATTGCAGTTATCGCGAATCACTTTTGGAATTTGAGTGTATCGTTGAGTGACATATATCACGTCAGTGTTTTTATGCCTACCTCGGGAAAATATTCTAGCAGGGTTCTTTTGATTATCTAACATTACATCATCGTACACTACAAGATTGTTTATGTCTCCATCGAGATCTTCTACTGATGGTGCATCATCAATATCAGTAATAAAGTCGATTACACTTTCACCTTTAATTTCTGATGCATTTTTATTAAAATCTTTTAGCACTTCATAGCACCGTTGATCATCTACGGATGGGGCAACTAAATATAATCTATCCCACTTCATAAATCGCATTATCAAATTAAGCAGTAATTGTGTTTTGCCTGATCCAGATGGTCCGATTATAATGGCACGGACAGAATTCGGAAGCGCTGCGTGGTGTTTTACCGGTTCTCTTCTTTTAGTCGCTGAAAAGTCAATTATATTCATAACGCTATATATAAATTATGGATCTATATTGTGTTAAGTGTAAACAGCGTACTGATACAACCGATCAGACAACCATTACAACTAAAAACAATAGACTAGCGCTTACTGGTAAGTGTGTAACATGTGGTACAAAAAAATTTAGATTTTTAAAAAAAAGCAACTCGGCGGTGATATTGCCGCAAAACTTGGAAAACTCCCCGGAACCCCATGGGCAAAGTACCCCGGAGAAAAACACCTTCCAGGATATAGCTACTGTGGTCCCGGAACGAGATTAGATATCAGACTTGATGATCAAAATCAGCCCCGGCCTGGTGAGTATCCGATAAATGCTATTGATAAGGCATGTCATGCTCATGATGTTGCATATAAAAGCAATAATTTGCAACAAAGACATATCGCGGATGTAAAATTAATTCATGCCTTAAATGCTATTCCCGATAAATCCTTCAAAGAAAAATTGGCTTCATGGTTGGTCAAATCAGCTATGAAAGGCAAATTAGTGTTAGGTGCTGGTAATTGAAAACACCAGTGTTTTTATAGTATGGAATCTATTTATTATTCTCCGAAAGGATACTGGAGGGGTAAAGCAGCAATCAGTAAACTCGCTAACGCTGCAAAAGTGAAAAAATCCACTGCAAAAGATTGGTTATCCAAACAAGCTATATGGCAAATTTATCTACCACCGCCTAAACAAATTAATTATTCTCATTTTGATGTTACCGTACCCAATGAAGTTCATCAGGCTGATTTATTGTTTTTACCACATGACCATGGTTACAAATACGCGCTAACTGTAGTTGATATTGCGAGTCGATTTAAACAAGCAGAACCATTGAAAACAAAGTCAGCTTCTGAAGTCGCTTCTGCATTTGAAAGGATTTATCGACGAGGTCCTCTAAGATGGCCAAATCTATTACAAGTTGATCCTGGCAAAGAGTTTCAAGGTGCTGTTCTATCAACAATGAAAACTCATAGTGTTACAATACGACGAGGACATACTGCGTTACATCGTGATCAGGCAATTGTAGAACGATTTAATCGAACTCTTGCAGAACGGTTATTTGGATATCAATATGCAAAAGAATTCATCCAAGAAAAACGATCTCGTGAATGGGTCCAAAGGTTACCGAGTGTAGTTGCAGCGTTAAATAACGAGATTACTCGAACTATTAATATGAAACCAAATATTGCAATAAAAAAAGAATATATTCCCGAACAACCGCAGCGGGTTAGCACTCAGCCACTTCTCGGTGATGTTACTGTGAGATATTTATACGAACCAGGAGAGCTTGAAGGCGGTAAAAGAAGAGCTACTGATCCTATATGGAGTGTTACTACGCATAAAATTTCAACTATAACGCGATCAACTGGTAGACCTCCAATCTACAGATTGGATTCAACTGCACCTCAGCGTGGTTTTACACGCGAACAACTACAAGTCATTCCGGACGATACTCAATTACCGCCACATGGTCTTAACTAGCTCCGTTACGTCTATTACACTCAAGACAGGTCAACATCACATTGTTTCTGACATGACCAAGACTGTTATTTTTTCTGTCTACGGTGAATTGTCGAGGGTCTTTATCCGAATACTGCCAGTGCATTATACAATTGCAACTGGCGCAGTGATTATTCTGTTGTTCTTTTAATGCAATTAATACTTCAGCATCAGTATCAAATTCTCGTTGTTTTTTTTGTCCTGCTGTTTGTAGCCAGAGAGTTTTTATTAATGATGCTAATATCAGTGTTATCATCGTTTGCATTAAAATCATCATCGAAAACAATCCTTCGTAGTTGATTTATTCGTCGTACTCTGGACACTGCGAGATAGACTAAATTTGACCATTCAATGCGATTATCAACTATCCAAACAATTGTATCCGTGATGGTCAATCCTTGTGACGAGTGTATTGTTGTTACATAACCAAGCGTCCATGGTGATTTATCAGCGCATAATGCATCTTCTACAGTATTGATATCAACTAGCACAATATCATTTAACACTAGAATCTGTTTCTCCGTCTGGCCTGGAATTTCAACTTCAATATTCTGCTTTCGTGTATCCAATGGTCTATAACACAATGGTACTGGAAACGTTGGGAATTTTTTCTTGTGTAGCTCAAACAACTTTTTCTGAAGTGCGTCTCTGACTATCTTTCTACTTGCTACTACAAAATCATTTGGTTTCCATGTTTCCCAAAAATCATTCAAAGGTGTTTCAGAAATTATTTCACGCGCTACTTCACATTGAATTCTATCGGGTTGTAATCTAATTAGTTTTTTAAACTCACGTAACTGCTCATCGAGTGCTCTATAGTCAGTATCAATTTCTTCGTAATAATCAACAAATCCTTTTAACCAATTATGTGGACTTCTACCAACAAATGGTGGTGGTTGACCATGATCGCCGCACAATATAATTTTTGTATTATTTTGCAATAACCAATCAAGAAACATTTTTAATACATCTTCTGAAACAGTACATGCTTCATCCCAAATAATAACCGCTGGAATAAATTTCTCACCCATTCGCTCAGGAGTCCAAGCATCGCCCTTGTATCGAAAAAAACTATGATACGTGCAAGCTTCAACATTTCGTTGTTTGATCTCTCTCGCTAGTCTATGGGTTGGTGTGAGTACAATCATGGACGTTCTCTCTCGATATAATTCTATCGCACGTGTTGTCTTTCCAGATCCACCACAACCGTTTAAATAAACTGTTTTATATCTACAAATTGGATCTGATATCGGTGGTGCTTTAGACATAGATTTTTCACTGATAGAATTATCGTTCTTCAGGTAACTGCTTTTAATCTCAACGTCTGCTGATTCAGAATAATCGCGTTGTATTTCTTGTTTAATTCGCCATGTTCCCCAAGTCTCTTCGCTATTAGTAAATTTAGTTATCTCTTTGATATATTTTTTATCGACATACATTGAATCAATTGCAACTCTGACTGCTATACTAGGAAATCTATTTATCATTGCAAATAAATTGATAGATGCATAACCCAGCATAGAAGCTCTCAAATGTAGATATGCAGAGCTTTCTCCATCACTGTAAGTAACAATTCTACCTAACTTTGTTTTATTGGACAAAAAGGCTGTTTTACAATTTGCGTATCTATTTTTCTCTACTGCATCTTTAATAACGAAGTCGTATTCGGCATCATCTATAATCAATCGTGAGGATTGTTTTTTAAAGTTAAATTTTTTTCCACCCTGTGTAAATTTACCGATTATTCTTCGGCCGAGATCCTTTGCTTCATTATTTCGTTGATTAAATATCTTTTTTGACCATTCAATGATGTACTCCTCGTCAGCATCAATATGTTTTCTAGACTTATCGATTATACTATCAAGACATTCTGGTTCTGGTAACCAGACATTGGTTTGTTTTCGATATGAGATAATCGCTTCGCTGACAATCAACGAAACTAACATTTTACAATCAATCATATATCGCAATAACACTATTGGTAACCACATCCTTTCAGCCATGTGTCTACCAATCCAAACATAACAACACGGATGAAGTCCTTCAGCGAATTCAAATGATACTACGCAAGCAAAACCGGTCAAATCAAAATCAGGCAGTGGTCCATTAATAGCAACGCGAGTCATTTCATGTGTGGGATGTCCAAACCGTTTAAAATACTCACCAGCGAATCCATATCCTAGAAAACTTCCTGGATAACAGGCAACGATATCAACTGATATCATATTCTCACGATTGTACTTAACGTTCCATAGACCGCCATGATAATATTCCAAACAGCTGGATTGAACATCCTGTAAAAACTCTTTTCGTGTTGGTTTCCAATTATTTTTCTTTCTTGCAAAATGAGCTGCAACTGATGGAATTGTAAAACAATTTGTAAGTAACTGTTCGTAATCTTCGGATTTTTCATTAAAAACGCTAGCGTTTTCACTGAGACTTATTGCTAGATTTTTCATCCTATTATGTAGACTTTCACTACGATATAATTCACCGTTAGGTTTTACAAATTGATTGAATTGACATTCTTCATCTTCAAAACTATGAAGTAGCCATACTGATACAGGGTCGTTTTTACACAAACTAGCAATAGCATCGAATAATCTTTCTTCAGTGAGAATACCATCCTTGATGAATTCTTCTGGGATATACTTCACTGTTCTGTCTCGCGGGAATATTGTAACCGCGGATGTCCATGCGTGCTTGTTATGATCAATAATTTTGATTGGAGCTCCGTTTTTATTGTATTTCGATTCGTATAATACTTCGCCAGTTATCGTTAAAACGGTTATCGGAAATCTCAACGACTTTTCCAATCTAGCTATATCGGAAATAGTTGCTCCGTTCTCTTTCACTGTTAGCTCCCATTCATCTATTTTTTTATGTCTTAGATCGGTTAATTTATTCCCACGGAGTGCATTTGTAAAATGTTCTAAGACTCTTTGTGCCACACAGTTGAGTGGCTTTTCCGCTGACGTTGACTGTTTCATTGGTGCTAGTTTTCCAATGTCAGGGTTATTTAACGGATACATCCCATAAACGACTGCTGTTTCTGGATACACTTTTTCATAGTATGGTTTATCAATTCCAGTTAACAGCCCTGGTCTGGAATAACGGCTAACAATGACTGATGTCCCATCTTTGAGAATTGGAACAAATTTGTCTCTTATAATATATTCGCCCGATTTTAATTTGATAATGAATTTCACTCTGATAAAATACCGTTTATTGCCAAGTTGTGATAGTATCATAGCTGCTGTTTCATCATTCATTCTAGCATCAACAACACCATCAATTCTAAATGTTGACCAGGTGTGTGATGCACCATCCTGTTTAAACTCATGAACACAATCTCGTATTTTTCTAATCAGACTTCTATTAGTTATTCTCTCTTTTGGTACGTCTTCGAGAGTTCTATCAAGATTGAATTTAATATTTTTCCGAGGCTTGATTGCCGATAATCTCTTGAATTCTTCATTCATATAAATAAGACAAGTATTTAAATAGAAAAGTTTGTTTATATATAATGAATCACTGCAAATGGCTTATGATCGGATCAGTAACCCCATGCAATAAATCGTGTAGAGGTGAATTCTGTGGATATCACTTACAGAGTGTCAGAAATAATTCGACAGGCCCGTCCCCATGCATAAATTGTGGGGTGGGTGTGAGAGGAAAATCACAATTATGTATCAATTGTGGGGGTAAGCGGTTTAGAGAATTGAAACGTTATTATGATAAACGAATAAAAAACGCCATCATTGACCCTAACCATGACTCTGTCAAAGACAAAATCATAAAAACCCCTCAAGACTACATTAATAGATTTATAATTAAAGCAAATAATGAATTAGACAAATAGTATTATTATATAAATGGAGCAAGAATTCAGACCACATCCAATACTCGTTAATTATGAAATATCTCGTAATGGTGTTGTTAGACACTGTAGACTAAAGAAACCCGTGGGATATGTTAATAATCAGGGATACTTGAAATTTACTGCTGGAGGAAAGGGATATCTCTGTCATAGGGTAGTCTTTGAGTGTTATATGGGACCGATTAAAGATGGCTGTGTTATTGATCACATTGATTCTAATATTCAAAATAACGCGATTTCCAATTTACAATGCATTTCTCAAAGAGAGAATATAAAAAACGGAAAGACAGGGACTTGTAAGTCAGTTGGAAAGAGACCAGTACAGTCATTTGATACAACGACGAATGAAGAAAGAGTTTTTCATTCAATGAATGCTGCGGGAAAATATTTTGGAATATGTATTCCTTCAGTACGAAAAGTTGCTGAAGGGATTTATCAAACAGCTATCTCAAAGAAAAATGGACATAGAATAAAGTTTTCCTATTTACAAGATAACTCTCAATAGTGAGTTATGCTATTTTAGTCATTTTTGCATGATTTTACCATTCAGATCAATTACCATAGGGCAATACACTAAAAACGTTTCGCGCGTTAATACATATTTTTTTTTCAATATTTATTCGCAATATTCACTTATATATGCATTAAAAGAGTAAATGACAATAACTGGAACAGCCGGAACAGCCACATAGTAAATATAGTTATTGTACCGGAACGCGCGCGTGTAAGACAAGACACTGGGCCAGGGTTCTCTATTAATAGATTTTTTAAAAATCCCAATTACAAAGACGGCGTTAACAGCGTTTGTATGAAAATGAAATTACTTTAAAATTACAAATTAAAATAGATTGTATGTGAGGTCAAAATAGTAAAATGCGCTACATGTAGTTTAGTTTTTTTAGTGTGGCTATGTGTAATAAAATTCAGAAAAATATCATTCTCGATTCAAGAAATAGCAGGTCCTGAATTGACAGGGATCCCCATAACAGAGTTATCTTGTCATGTAAATCCATTATTACTACGATTATTTAATCGTAATATTATAGAAATTAATAAAAAAATTGCTATTATTTAACAGTTGTATTTCTTGTTTTAATGTTTTATTTAAATACTTAGCTTCCATTGAAATTACTACACAATATTCATTATGAAATGCTAGAAAAATAAATACACACCTACACATTGACACTGCAGTATTAGTTCACCTTATATATAATATGAGCCGTAATAAGTTTGGGGCTTTAAAACGAAGCCCACTTTGCCAATCAAACCTCCCACGCCATTGACATGGTGTGGTTGAATTTTTTCAACTGCAACCAGGGTTAATTTCTTGGGTTGCTTTTGATTGGCAGATTGGGTGTAGGTCCGCCCCGTCGTTTCATGTTTGTATCGTCCTGTACTGTCCCTATCATACCATCCTATCATATAACCATCCTATCATATAACCATCCTATCATTTCATTGTATATATAACCATTCTATATAATCGCATTGTATATATAACCTATAATCGCATTGTAAATACTCATTCATTGTAAATATTCATTCATTGTAAATATTCATTCATTGAATCGCATTGTAAATATTCATTCATTGTATATATCCTATATAATCGCATTGTAAATACTCATTCATTGTAAATACTCATTCATTGTAAATATTCATTCATTGTATATATATCATCCTATATGTAATGTACTGTCCCCCCCACAACATATCTTCCGGAAGACCTAATTTGTTACGTTAGAGCTTCCAATTGGGAGATCTATGTTTGTGGCCCTTGGGCTTATATAATGCGAAGGCACTAAATGAGTTCCAAGAATGTGCTGTCCCCCCTCTGGGCCTCTTTGACGTCGTTTGGCGCGAAAGAGGTTCCAAATGAGGCTTTATGTTATATGTTCAATGTTTGTAAAGAAATCACTTGGATTTCACGTCTAATACCCATATAACCCGCCCTTGAACTCGATTGGGGGGTTAGGGTATTGTATAAGTCTTTAATGTATGTGCCCTTTCTTGCCTCGAAACTCGAATGAGGAAGAGACGGGCATTGTATATGTTTTGTTTTTTTGTATATAAAAATATTTTAAAGATACAAATACATTAGTAATAATAATAAATGGAATTTCAAGATATTACATCTATCATCACAGAAATATCAAATTTAAGAAATCAAGGAATCGTACTTTCTGAATTTTTGAATGAAGACAGACTTTTGAATGAATTTGAACAAATTGATATACAATTGAAACATGGAAGATATGTTCTACCTAAAATGTATTCACTGATAAAAAGAATCCAAAAAGCGGTTAATGCTTCTTTGTATAACAATGATATTAATTTATTCATTCGGCTATTTAGTATAGTTGAAGCAATTAGAAAGAAACTCGGGGAACAGTACCAAGTTCGGTCAGAGATTGCTTTGAAAGTGAAATCTATAAGACGTTTGATTGATGCAAGTGAAACCGACAATTGAAAAATCGTTAGCATTTCCAATAATGACATCAGAAGCATTAACTACCAGACTAGCCCGTGAGAGGTTAGCATTACTGAAAGAGTTTATACCAATTCGAGATAACGTGCGAGATAAACTACAACTTAGACAGCAAGCGCAGACTGACTTTTCTATTGGAAGCGAACAACTTTTTGCCCCTGTAACTAAAGCCACTAAAGATATGAAACTTGCAACAGAACGTGCTATATACGGCGACATCCCTAAAGAGGGAGCAGTACCTATTATTGATGTATTAGGAAAGATTGCTACAGAAACTGAAAAAACTCACGAGGGGATAAAACAGCTTTCAGGTGAGTTACAAACTCAGCGAGAAATACAACAAATGGGTAATATTGATACTGATGATAACCCCGTTGAAGATGCTAGTGATTCTATTGAAAAAGTTTCCGTTAAAAAAAGTGTTCCTTTTAGCGAGAAATTCACTGATAAAGCTATAGAAGTAATCAAACAATTTCAATTGCTGAAAAAGGAAGACTATGCGTCATTTGGTGACTTTGCTGTCAAAAGTTATTATAAGAGAGGGAAATTTTTAAAAGACGAGTATAAAAAAAACACAATAAAAAAAGATCAATGGGTGGATTGGATATATAAAATTAATAAAAATGAACCCGGAAATTTAAAAAAGAATACAGTGGAATACATAGCTTTTAAAATAGGAGTTGATACGTATGTTTTAGAACAACAACGACAACAACAACAACGAAAAGAAGAACAACAAAGTCGAAGTCGAGGTCGAGGACGAGGTCGAGGTCAAGGTCGAGGTCGAGGTCGAGGTCGAGGTCGACAATCTCCAGAAATTCAAAACGTTTCCGAACCAGCTCCAGAAATTCAAAATGTTTCCGAACCAGCTCCAGAAATTCAAAACGTTTCCGAACCAAAAAATACTTCAGGAGAGGGTTATGGAAGTTCTCATCATGATTCTCATATGTGTCCTAGTAATATCATTAATGATATATCACGACTTGAGGTTCTTATGGGAGGTAAGCGAGCTGGAAATAACTCAGTCGAAATAACTAATGAAGCATTTGATATTTGCAGACGATTATTCCAAGGTGGGATAATTGATATTCATACGTATCGAGAACTCTTGGATGAGTTAATGGACGGAATTCCGGGGGAATTTAGTGATTGAAATTGTATTTAGAAATTGCAAAGTCATTTCAAATAAGATGATAGTACACTATAATCACAATAAACCAACAAACGTGTATGTAGTGAACTCAAGATTGCCCGTTTATAAGGCATACTACGGTGACGGCCTTGGAAATATCATGGCTGGTTTATTCACAAGAATAGCCCCAAAAGTAGCACCAATTGCTAAACAATTAGCGATGAAAGCCATTGATGTTATTCGTAATAAGGGAATTAACGCTGTTGGAGATCTTGCAGGAACGGCCTTTTCTACCGCAAAGAATAGAATAACGTCATTGGTGAAATCTAGATTCGGACGAAAACCACCACCACCGCTACCTTCAACAACAATGATGCCTGCAAATGTCAGTAAAGTGATAAATAACGCAGTGGAACAAAAACTAGCATCATTAGCAATGACTTCACCAGATAGTAGTAATATTGCAAGTATGATAGCGGGAAGCGGTCTTGGAGGAAATCGAAAAAGAAAATGATTTAGAAAAACGATACGTTTTAGTATAAATGGCATTTAAAAAAATTGCTGATCCAGCGTTTGATATGGCGGCACCGGTGAATAAAGATGATTCTAAAATTAACTATCAGTATTATGCCTATCCTGCAAGAGAGCCAAATCAACGAGGGAGAGTTGAACTTCAAGTTCAAGATACAAGTAGATACTTTTTGCCGTGTGAGGCGTTTATTGAAGTAGAAGGAGAACTTGTAACAAATGTTGCAGCTGATACGCCATATGGGAATGACCAAAATATCCGAGTTGGTTTTGTAAATAATGGCATTATGGCGCTATTTAACAGTGCAAGATATATCATTGATGGAAAAGAAATTGAATCAATAGAACAAGATGTTGATATTGCAACAACAATAATCGGACTTGCGAGATATTCTGATGATTATACAAGGTTGGCTGGTCCGTCTATGATGTTTGCTAAGGATACTTCTGAACATGCTGACCATATTCAGTTTATTAAAGTACGAACTGCGCAAGCTACTGCAGAAGCTGATCAAGAACTCGCAGCTAATCTAGACCGTGAAGATAGACCAGGCGCTCAATTCGACATTTTAAAAAGGGTTAATGGTAATTTCAATCTAGGATTTGCAACACGAAATGGAACATTAAAAGGACAACATCGACGATTTTCATGTGCAATTCCGTTACATCATATATTCGGATTCTGTAGAAATGTCAGAAAAGTCATCTATGGAGCAAAGCATACAGTCGTGTTAGTGCGAAAGGAAAATGACAATGATGCAATTTGGCGTGCTAATGGTGTTGATGATGGTAAAGTCATTTTAAATAAATTGACTTTATGGATGCCCGTCTTGACACCAGCAGTTACAATAGAGCAAGAATTACTATCGTTTATGGACACAGGTGGAAAATCATTGCTAAGTTGGCTAACAACAACGACTGATACGAAGCAGGATAATATAAATGGCACATTTACATGGCACTTAGCATCAAAACAAGGTGTTTCAGCTCCACGTCATATCTTTATAGCGTTACAGGATGCAAATCGAGTGAGTCGTCAAGTATCTAGTCATATGATATTTGATAAATTAGGGGTAAGTGAAGTTTCGTTGAGAATAAACGGACAACAAGAGCCAGCAGAGATTGTACAGCTTGATTATGATAACAACTACATAGCTCGTGTATATCATAGAATATTGTCGTATATGGGTCGTGATCAAAATGTTGATACTGGTTTGCAAATATCGCAAATTGATTTTGAAAAACACTATCCGATTTATTACTTTTCATTGGAACATCTTGACATGATGAGACAATCTGTTGTTGATATATACTTCCAAGCTCGGGTACAACGCCCTGCTGGTATAGCCGATTATAGAGCAGTTGCTGTCATTCTCAGTGATAAATCAATGTTGTTAGAAGGAGTTGGCGGACGAATGAGACTTATTGATGCACCAGTGGAAAACATGTAATGTTTTCAAAAATCATTTGATTTTCCAAACATGTAGTTAGGATTTTCACAATAAGATCAATTGAAAGTGTAAATTACATTTTAGAATAGAATGACATATAGTATTGTTAATGTCCAGTTGACTGATGGTCAGGTCAAGAAATTGAAATCAAAGTCGGCTAAAGAATGTGGAACTACAATAACGCTGAAACCCACTCAAATGTCCGGTGGTGCACATAAATTATCACTGACAGATCGTCAAATAAAACATTTCAATGATGCGCTAAAGAACAAACGAGGAGTTCAAATTGATTTTTCGAAAGCAGCAATCGCCAGTATGATAAAATCGGGTGGAATATTCCCGCTGTTAGCTGCTATTCCAGCATTGATTGCAGCGGCTGCCCCAGCGGTTGCGAAGGCGGCAGCGTTAGGAGCCGTTGGTACTGCTGCAGGAATGGCCCTGAAAAAAGCTACTGGGAAAGGCTATAAAAAAAAAGGAAAGGGTCTAAGACTACCAGGAACTCCACACAATTGGTACAAGGGCACGGGCCTAAGAATACCAGGAACGGCTTATTAGTGGAAAAATCCCTAGGATTTTCACCAATGTCCAATTTTGATTTAATTGATGCTGTAAAATCATTATCAATAAAAAACTTTAGAGGAGTTTTCATGAGAGATCAATTACCGTCAAAACCAATGAAAAATGAAACGGGTATTATTAATCTCGATAACAGCAGCGGAAAAGGAACTCATTGGGTCGCATATGCAATTGATCCACGTGGAATTGTCTATTTTGATTCATATGGATTAGCTCCACCAAAAGAATTCATGCGATATGTATCCACAATAACAAAGTCATCTCCAATTTTTTATTCCACGCTACCAACACAACAGTTAAATGATCCACCGATATGCGGTCCTGAAGTATTAAACTTCCTTGCAGAGATATCTAAATTTCCAAGGAAACCACCACAAGTTGTTGTTAATGAATATACTAGCAGGCAATGGCAAAAACGATAGCGTTATGATTTAGAAAAACGTAGCATTTTCGTATAATGATTGATATTTGGGGACGACCTTTATCAGAATAAAAAAAAACAGAAACCGATATCAAATTCGCTGTCGAAAGTGTAAAAAAAATAATCGAAGATGAAATCGCCGAGACATTAAATTTGTCAAGTGTAGATCCTGGGGAAATAGTTGTATTTCAAGATCGCCAGGGCAAATTGAAATCTAGTAATGTTTCATTGGATGATGTCTTAATACGAAGACGTGACGTCGTTGAAGATACAATAGCGTTATATTCAAATGATGGAAAACTCAAACCGGGTGTACTCGTTTCTACAATCACAGATGCATTAAAAAATTTAAATGAAGAACTTGAAAAACATATAACAACATATACTTCCCTTCGTAGAAATATTATCAATAAAATTTTTGGAACACCAGCGGTAACCTCTCCATCTCTCGCTGAAATTAAATCCAATTTTGATGAAATTAAAGCTAGTATTAAAAATATTAATGATGCTGGATTTAGTATTATTAGAGATAGCATTAATAGTATTAAAAAATCTATCGAGGATATTACAAAATTTAAAACAGACAATCTTCCGCTACTTGAAAGAATAAAGATTCCTCATGAGAGAAATATCATAAATATGATATACACAGTTCTCTCTGGATCATTAGATTGGGAACCTAAAAAGAATACAGTAACCCTCACTGTGTCAAACAAGGGTATTTATCGATTAACAATAGTGTCACTGAATCAGTTTAATATATCATCATCGACTTCATATGGATACAACAACGTGATTTCAACGACTATTGACGTGGGTGAATACAAACGGTTTACAATAACAAGCACTGATCCTAATTTAAATAAGACATCATTTGTATGGTACATGGAGTTTGTAGCTGATCTAAATTAGAATTTTTAACAATTAAAATCCACTTGAGGTTTTAAAATAATATGATTCCATCATCGCAATATCGCTATGATACCGTCAAAGACTTCTTAACAAAACTCAAAACACTCATTGATGAATATGAAATAAAAATTAAAAAGTATCGCAGGAGAATTACCGCAATTGATGTTACAGTATACTCGGTATCTGGTATAATGGCCGGTGCTGGTATTATACTATCTTCAGTAACAATGGTAGCTCCGATTGCTGTCCCAATTGCTATTTCCGCGGTGACAACATTTGCTGGACTTGCAAATGCTATTACTAAAAAAATATCATCGTGTTCTCAAGAAAAACTTAACGACTATATAGTAAAACATCAAGCAGTATCTAACGGTTACTCACAATTATCCTCGTTGATGTCATCATCGATTGATGATACGATAATTACCGAAGACGAATTCTCCGCGATGATACGTATTTATGATACTACGATTAAAAACGCTAGCGTTTTTTCATCTATTGCAAAATTAGACATTGTAAATAATAATAATAATGTCGCAAGAGATTCAACTACTTCAGCGGATAGCAGAAAATACCACTCCGCGGAAAACAAGCATGATATCAATATCGTCAACAAACCCTAAATTCAGTGTGAATTTTCCCTCGCCTGTTTCAGTAAAGGAAATCGCGTTGGCAAAATTACGAGTGTATCATAGTTGGCCTAATATCAGATCGGTTCCATTTGGCGGTCAGAGACCTAATAATTCTCTGGTGTTTGCATATAGGAATAAAAAAGATGACACTCCAGATTGGAACGTTGTTTCAATACCAACTGGGTCCTATCAAATTGAGCAAATTAATAATGAATTACAACGTAGAATAAAATCCATTACTAAAAAAGAATCAAAAATTGCGATAACAGTTCATGAACCAACACTATCATCTACAATTGAAATAGGCTCTCCTGGGTATGTTGTAGATATTTATAACAGTTCAATAAGAACAGTATTAGGATGGCCCGAAGATCCACCTAGAAGTGCTGATAATTCCACGCCCGAGCCTGTAAAATCTGATTACGTCACTGATGAAATAGGACCTGAAAATCCATCAAAAGGATATAAAACCCTCCTCGATATAAACTTTACAAAAACTTATCGACGTAAGAATGAATATGGTAAAGATGAGTGGTTAACTCCATTTTTTAATGATTATATCCCACAGGAAGGTGAAATTCTGGAAATACATGAAACAAGTCCAGCAATGGAAGATATTGAAACTTTTATCTTCGAAAAAATGAATGATGATTTTAAATTGTTATTACCATCGTTAAGATCCGGTCTTCTCACACAAGCTGAGTTCATTAGTGTAGTCTCCGCGGGTAATAAAATCATCGATGACATGGAAATATTTAATTCGAGGATTACTAATCTCTTCACTGATGAAAATAACCCAATTTCAAGAACTAGCTCAGCTCAAGATTATAAAAAAAATATAAATGAAAATCCAAATTATAAATTACCAGGATATAATGTTCCCGAGTTAAAGAAAAAACTCAGAACTGCCATCGACGAAGGATTTAATAAAATCTATCAATCATGGAAAGATAGCCAGCCGAAGCCTATTATCCTCACTCATAATAATTCTCCCGACGGCGACGGTAGACATATCGCACCGAACAATGTGAATATTTCATCGGTGATCGCACTTAATTTAACGTGTGATGTAATCGAAGGAAGTTATCAAATTAATATGGAACAATCAAATCAAGCCCGACAGGGTTACATTCTTTATTCATTTGCACCAACAGCACCCCCCGGATTTTTAATTGTTGAAAATCCGACTAATCCAGTCTATATGCAATGTCAAAATGATTCACTAACCAGAATTAATTTTACACTCACCGATCAGTCAAATAATTTAATTGATCTACGTGGTGAAGTATTATCGATTAGTCTGTTTGTGAAAAGCTAACAAATAATTTGTATTAATCAGCAGCAGAGAGGGTGAAATGACAACATATTTGCGACCGTAGATGGCAGCAATTTGAGTGTGGTTATGACAATGTATTTGCGACAAAATCGCTAAGATGGGGTCTTTAATTTTTTTTTGGTTGAAATATGAGATTTCGTAGGAAGGTTCCATTGGCATTCTGAGGCTTTAATCGATTCTGTCGCAAAAATTTGTAGACGTAGATGGCAGCAATTTGAGTGTGGTTATGACAATGTATTTGCGACAAAATCGCTAAGGCTCCATTGTAAAATGGGACCTTTAATTTTTTTTTGGTTAAAATATGAGATTTCGTAGGAAGGCTCCATTGGCATTCTGAGGCTTTAATCGATTTTGTCGCAAATATATTGTTGTAGGGTTCACCCTCTCTGCTGCTGTTTGACATGTTCTAATGGGGTAAGAAATAAATACAATCATCATTATACAGTATTATTTCTTTATTTTTGTCATCCTTTTACTGATGCATTCTATACATATTTCTTCCAGGCCAATAAAATTGTCTGAACTACAAAGTCACGTCAACACAATGCACAGGGATTCAAACGTGGGTTTCTCAACAGAATATAAGGCAAGTAGAAATTTCGGTTGTCTTAGTTTGTTGTGTATTTTCATTCCTATATTTTATTTGTCCCTTTAGTTTCAAAAGACAGGTGATGTTGTAGGAAGTCATTATAAATTGTCATTTAAAGAACTAATTGTATCCTAAATTCGATTCAAAAGTTAATGTTATAATATTAGAATCGAACACGTTATACAGTCTTGATTATTATATATCAATTCCAAATTTTATACCTAGAATGGTACGGAATTGTGGTCAAAAATGTTCAAAGGATGACGATAGTCTGTAAACATTCAGGTTGCACGCGAAGGAAGTATATATTTATACCACAAATTGATTGAATTCGTACGTATTTTTTTGTTATTGTTCATTGATTATTGTCACCTTTATCATTATCTAATTAGAAGTAGGTATTTATATATTGGTAGAAGTTATTTGTTTCATTTTTGCCCCTGTCGCTCCATCACCTTTATTGATAGATGTAATTGCAGAGATCATTTCGTTCGATTTTGTTAGGTATTATTGTCATGAAAAGCATCATCAGCGTGCATATCGTAAATTTTCTTATCGTCATTTCTTATTATTCGGAAGCAACTGATAATGATAATGTATAAATTTGGAGAGATGCGAGTGAACACAGTGACGTCTTGTACTGGAATCTTAAAACTTATGATTCTAAAGCATGATAAAGTTCTGGATTTCATAACTTAAACACTCATAGTTAGTTTCTACGGACCTCACTGGGTTAATATTTTTAGCTTGCCTTAATCGTCAAAGGACTACAATGAACATTATGAATATGTGCTGTTAGGAATTCTTCTATTGCTATATTTCCTATATTGGATCTTTTCAAATTACTGTAATAATTATAATATACATATTTTGTTGCATACGACATTTTCTGGGCATTATATGTTACAAAAACATACACACTCACATATCTATCTATCTATCTATCTATCTATCTATCTATCTATCTATCTATCTATCTATCTATCTATCTATCTATCTATCTATCTATCTGTCTGTCTGTCTATCTATCTATCTATCTATCTATCTATCTATCTATCTATCTATCTATCTATCTATCTATCTATCTATCTATCTGTCTGTCTGTCTGTCTGTCTGTCTGTCTATCTATCTATCTATCTATCTATCTATCTATCTATCTA